>JAHHUM010001834.1:100076-297959 GCA_036173005.1 Crenichthys baileyi | reverse complement strand
AGCATAGAGAAAAACCATGTTGCGGGCAAAACCCATTTCCGAAACAGAAAACATTTTTTTGGCAGATGTGCATTTATTAGGTCCTACTGTATACGTCAGTATTTTCTGTCTGTTTAAGAGGATGAAATACTAAATAAAATATCATTTCTGGCTTCCAAGGGGGCCCTTAAAGCATTTTTTTCCCTTTTCCCTTTTAACCCCAAAAACCCTCTTTCTTTTTCCCCACCCATTTTTAACAATGTTTTGACGGGGGGAACCCCAAGGGGAACCCGGGGGGGGGCCTTTTTTTAGCCCCCTTTTTTATTTAGGGAAAAAAAACCCAACATGGGGTGTTACTTGTGGACTTTCTTTTAAAGTTTTTGCCCCAAATTGCGGGAGATCCTGGGTTTTTTTTTTAAAAGGTTTTTTTTTGGGAAAAAACCATTTGTTTAAAATACAATCGGGTTATTTAAAGGAATTTCCCAAATTAAAAAAAACTTTAAAACCCTTTTTTTGGGGAAAACCTTTAAAAAAAATGAATCCCCTTTGCTACCCCCCAAAAAAAAACCTTTCAACGTTTTGTAAAAATATTCCACTTTTACTCAAATTCTGTGCTCTGTAAGATACATCATTTAGTTTTCTGAATGATGTCTTTTCTCTGCTAAAGGAAAAGCATCCCTTATAACAATTACGATGCCACATCTATAATTCTCTGTGAGGGCGATGTGCAGTGTTAGTTTTCTACCACACATACACATGACCCGGGGTTTTTCGGGCTGTGTTTTCCATAGTCTTAAAAGATGCTGTTTGTTCACTAATGGTTTTTCTCAAAAGTAAAAGATGGTTTATAACCGGGAATTAAAATCTGAAAAAGACTCACAAGGAAAAGGATGGCCCCAATTAAAAAGTTTTAATGATTACTGATTACACGGTTATTTTTTTGGCGCTCGGACCTGGGAGGAAAGACATAAATGCTGAGAATTTTCATGAGCTAAGATGTACCTTTTCTTTTAAGGTTTAGATTTAGAGATCTCTTCCCCCTGTTTGACACTGGTGGTGGATTGGCTGCCAGGGAGCGAAGAAGCCGGTAGGAGATGGGAAGGAAGAGGGTGGAGGTGGGGTGGAGGAGGGATGAGCTCAGTTGTCAAGAGAGGATGTACATGGCTAAAGGTCCTTAAAAGCGAGGTGCCAGAAGGTGATTGGATGAAGAGTAATGCGGACAGGATGCTGATTGGATGGCAGGGAGACGCACAAAAGAGTCATTGGAAGGAGCAGGCGGTGAAGGTGAGTCTTTCATTCTGAATTTTCGTCAAAACTCCATTTAAATTAAATGGAGTTTAAACAAAAATTCAACATGAAAGACTCACCATCACCTCCAACTTCGTCTAATTACTCCTCAATGTGGCTCTGCTCCACCAATCAGCGTCAAGTCTGCATTTCTCCCCGGTCAATCATCCCTCAAGGCTCCGCTTTAAAAGATCTTCATCCATGGATCCCTCCCTCTGAACTTTGACGTTCAGCCACGTCATGTTCGACTTCAGTCTGACGATCTGCCTGCTCCTCGCGTTTTTCGCAACGGATCTTCACCCTCCTTCCTCCTTACTTGCTCGCAGAACCATTCGCCTGGCCTCCCGCTTTGGCGTCCATTCTCCCAGTCCAGACCATGCTGCATGTCTCCTGACTCCGATCTGGATTCACCCCACCTCGCTCAGCTCTCCGCGCTCCTGCCCCAGCATGATTCTCTCCTTCCACCTCCTCCACCTCCTACCTCCTCTGGAAGCACCCTAAAATCCTCCTGGCAAGGGTCGCCGAGGTTGACCTCCTCCAACCTGGCTCCCGCTGCACATTCCTGCCTGTCTTCTGCTTCTCCTCTGATCTTCGTCTCTCAAACCGATCCTCCCGCACATCAAGCTTCGACGTCTTCTTCTACTCCAGTCATCCCTCAATCTTCTCTGCTTCATGCATATCATCCATGGATTCTTTCCAGCACTCCATTCATCTCACTCAACATCTCCGGAGTTTGCCTCCAACTTGGCCACGTCAGCTTCCTCTTCTACGCTCTACCGGCGCCCAGCCCACTCCTCTGCCCCTCCCACCGACGTTCACCTCGTTAACGTCTGGCCTTGCTTGTCTCTAGGTGAGATGCATCACTCCTTTTTTTTTCCATTCCTTTTCTCAACCTTCAGCTACATTTCAGGCATTCAGTGTTTCTCACTTCTCTTTTTCGCTCAGGCAGATTCTATGTTTTCACACATTCTAACGTCCCACCTAGGCTCCGTTCCTTGATTCTGCAGGGGCAGCGCATTAATCCAGTCTCCAGAATAAGAAATCACCGTTCACATTGTCAACAAGCTGACTAAATCTTTAACACTCATTGAGTTTGCTGCTCTCTCAGTAGTTTAAAAAAAAAAAAAAAAAAAAAAAAAGGGCTCCATGTTTTTATTTTGGAGTTCTACTCCAACAAAGTTGGAGATATTTAAAGTTGTCGGACTGCTTGGACAGTCAGTTTTCTCAGTCCAAATTAGTGTCTAATTTAAGGGTCCACTCATAGTTGACTGAAGAGTCACATATAATGCAAGGCTTTAGTAGCGTGAAGATATAACCATCAGTTTTTTCAAATATGATTTTCTCCACTCAATCCGCATAAGACAAACTGATTTGAGATCAATTAGTTATTTTGTCTGGCGGAATTCCTCATTCCTCATTCAACATTGGCAGGTTTTAACTTTAACAACTCATTTATGTTGGGAATCTGCAACAGTGTAGGAAACTCAGTAGAGCAGATCTATCTTTGTGTCTTTTAGAAGTGGTGGGACTTGCAAGATTAGATTTGCACATTTAGCACCTGCTAACAGCGTTGTGCATCTGTCCCTCAGTGAGCCCCTCAGAGAGTCAAAGGTATGGAAGAAACAATTACTTTTCATGAAATTCTTATAAAGGTAAGAGAAACCAGTAGAACTCAGAACCTTTAATTAAAATCTTTCAAGTGTATGTCAGGTACAGCTATTTCTTTTCCTTCTCGCGCTCCTTCATACAAGCCGATCCCTCACTCGCTACCTTGTCAATTACAGTCAGGTGTCCACGCTTTATCAGGATTGCATCATTTCCCCTCCATGCCTTGTCAGGCTCGTCCAAGTCTCGTCGTCTTTAAGTTCTCATCCTCTTGCCTAGTCAGGCTTTCATAATTTTTCCCTCTACTCCGTGTCAGGCCTGCTCAGGTCCGCACCCTCTATACCTAGTCAGGTTTGTCTCATATCCCCTCCACGCCTTTCCAGGCTCGACAGGTGTAACTCTCTGTTTTCCTCGTCAGGCTCAGCTGATTCTACATCCTTCACGCCAATCAGGTTGTACCATTCCCTCTCCAACCTCAGTCAGCTTCGTCCTTTCTCCTCCACACGTTAGGCTCTGCTTAGCTCTTACACTCATCTTCTTGTTATGTTTCCTTTTCCCTCGTCACTTAGCCAGTTTCTCATCTTTCCTCTTCTGAGCCTGTCAGGCTCACTTCATCCATTCTTCTCGCTTCCCTTCTTCCCCTTCATTCGTATATCTTTCAGCTCGGTCTTGCTCGGCATTTTTTGGGGGAAGACATACATCTAATTTTAACCCTGTGATGTTCAAGCCTTCTACGGGCCTCTCAGGTTAGTTGAATTTACTTCCCCTATCAATTTGTTAGTTCCAACTAGAAATGTATCCTTCTCAGACCTCAAGTTTTATCCTGATCATTTCAAACTCAACCCTAACATATCAAAGGGAAAGGTCCGTGTTTCATCTCTATTGTTTGCCTCGATGGCCCGTTCTGCCCATCTCAAGCATGCTTGAATCCACTCTTAAAACATTGCAAACGTAGATCGCCCAGGATGCCCTTCTTTCTCACTCTAGAAGGAGCCCCCATGTCTGCCTGCTGGTTCTTTAAGTTTTGATGCATCTTTAGACTAGTACAACCTGCCTCCCAGTCAGGTCTCAAGTCACTTACCTAGAATTGGAGCTGCCTATACAGCAGCAACCCAAACGTCTATACAGCTTCCCTCCATCAACTCGGCCGTTGGTCTTCTCCAGCCAAATCGCCAGACTTCCACTCTGTGCTAGCTGTTCAACGATCTCCCAGCTCTTAGGTATGAGCTTCCTGCACTAACTGGTGGTGGTTGGCCTTTATGCATCATTGGCTTTGTTCAATCTTCATTTTTCTGTTTTGCAGGACTCTTCCTTCAGCACCTGCTAGTCGTGTCTAATTATTCTCCCTCACTCTAGCTCACCTATGTTCTTTTCTGCCTTCACGACTGATTTATCTAACTCCTTATTAAGAGATCTGTTTTATTGCTTTATTTCATATCTCCATCTGCATTTCCTTCATGGCATTTCCAGCCCTCCATAGCTCTTCTGAAATGTCTTCATTTCACTTTATTTCCCCCTTCTTTTCTTCATGCAAACCAATTTCCCGTTTCATTTAAGCTTCTTCTTCCCTTTAATTACCTCTCTCATTTCCTGCCTTTCTTTCTTCATCACCCTATCTATCTATTTCTTTTTCTCGACGGATCTGTTTTTTTTTTAACTTTTATTCCATATCTTTATCTGTATAACCTCTGCGGTATATATACATCATTTCACATTGCCCTCACAGCATATCCATCACCGTGCATTGCCTTCCAGGCATATCTATCATCTGCTTTACATCCCTATTATTTTCCTTGCTTTCATAGCCTATTTACAAACTATTACTTTATTTCATGTCTTCATCTGCATTTCCTTCATGGCATTTCCAACACTGCATAGCTCTTGTGAAATTTCTTCATCTCACTTTATTTCCCCTTCTTGTCTTTATGCGGGCCAATTCCCCGTTTCATTTAAGCTTTTTCTTTCCTTTAATTACTTTCACTCATTTCCTGCCTTTCTTCCTCCATTACCCGATCTATTGATTTCTTTTTCCCGCTCGGCGGATCTGTTTTTATAGGTTTATTCCATATCTTTATCTGCATAGCCTTTTAGGCATTTCTATCATCTGCATAGCCTCTGCAGCATATATACATCATTTTGCATTGCCCTCACGGCATATCTATCATCTGCTTTGCATCCCTATTATTTTCCTTGCTTTCATAGCCTATTTACAAACTACATTGCTCTGCATTATTTATCCTTTCCACACCTTGCGCTTCTTTCTTCCCTTTTTATTTCATTCTATTTTCCTGATAGATTTCACTTTTAGTACTCAATTTGGCGTCGTCTTCTCAGTCTCTGCCTCGTTTTTCTACTCTACAGGCACCATCGTTAATTAATTATTTTCTTCTCTTAGATCTTCAGCCCCATCTACTCCTTGTTAGGCACAGTTCCATCTATGTCTTGTCAGGCACAGCCCCATCGATGCCTGGTCATGCACACTAACCTATTCCTTCTCTCTAGGCTCAAATCATCCCTTCTTTACACCGGTTATTCAAATCTTTATAAACCTTAATAACTTCCCTTCCTTCCTCATTTCCGGCCTCGGCCCCCTTTTTTGGGGCATCTCTAAATCTAACCCTAAGATGTTCATTCAAGCGCATGTCATTCTCAGCATTCACGTCTTCCACTGTGGTCCGAGCACCAAAGAAATTATATTAACTTTTCTAATTGTATCCCTGTTTTCTCTTTGAGTCTTTCCAGGTTGAAATTGAGTTTAAACGAAAATTCAACATGGAAGACTCACCATCACCTCCAGCTTCGTCTAATTACTACTCAATGCGGCTCCACCAATCAGCGTCAAGTCTGCATTTCTCCCCGGCCAATCATCCCTCAAGGCTCCGCTTTAAAAAAAACTTCATCCATGGATCCCTCCGTTCTGCAGCTGAACTTTGACCCTCCTCCCCCCATCTCCACCATTTGGCACTCTAACTCCTGCCAAATCTCCTCAGGCCTCCACTCCACCACCAGGATTGGATCTCAGGGGGGAAGACATCTCTAAATCTAACCCTAAGATGTTCATTCAAGCGCATGTCATTCTCAGCATTCACATCTTCCACTGGGGTCCGAGCGCCAAAGAAATAAACATTCACTAATAACTTTTCTAATTGCAGGCTTTCCAGATTGAAATGCAGGTGGACTGTGATTAACCACATGATCACATGAAGGTTACTGGCTTCACTGGATTTTGTTTAGGGGCATCAATGCAAAGAGAGAGAGGAAACAAACGCAAATCATTCTTCAAATTTTTATTTGTGAAAAAAAACTGACTGAAACCACATATCCTTTCCTACTCCTTCACCATTATGCACTGTCTGCGTTGATCTATCAGATGAAACCCTAACAAAACCCTAACGGCTGTGGTTATAAGAAAACAAAATGTAGAAAAGCTCAATGCACTGTAAATGTATTACAAAGTTATTTGTTGCTTTACAATAAAGCTCACTTGTAGGACCAATAAATATTTGTCTTGCCATCTGCCTGCCTATAAATCTATTTTTAAAGTGTTCCAGTTGACTGATACAGCTAAAAGTTATGATGCTATTAAATGTAGAATGTACGGACTTTTGGTTTTAGTTATCTGTATTCTTCATTGAAGCCCTGCATAAAAGTTGGCCTGTTGCATATTTGACTTCAGGATTATGTTATAGTGTAGTTTTTTTAAAATTAATTTCATCCTTTTAATATTCAAAATAAAACATGATAGTTTTACCGAAAATGTCTAAACATGTTACAAATGTGACTGGCCGTGGGCAAAACCAGGAACAAGTCTACAGATCCTGAAAGAGTGGAGTCTCAGCTTTCCAGTGATGTCAAACTTGAGGAAATCAAAAAAGAATTTAATAAGATATGACCATCTGAATGTCTGCACTCACCAGACTACTTTTCTGAGAAATCAGCACTCAAAGATTCGTTGTTTTCTCTCCCTGAAAGGGAGAGAAAGGGCGGTGACAAAAGCTGGTAATTTGAATAACTTTGAATAGCCCACCTCCCCCAACTGTTTGTCAACAGAAGCTCCAACTGACTGCAAGACTTCTGTCACTGAACTCATAGTAGTATTTTTCTATGTAAAGATAATTTACAACACTGCATTCCAATCTATTTTTTATATTATTTATGTCTGCAAATTGCATCATGACTGCAACCTAATCTCTGCATCCTGGTGATTGGTTTGGTTTCCTCTTGTTTTTAGATCAGTCTCACTTAAAGTTCCAGTCTATTAAATGTTCTGCCTCAGGCAGAGTTTGAAATCCTATCTCACAGCAATTAGCAAAATATCATAATAATGTGGATGTGTTCTTCCTAATATGTAATATGAAATGTCCAAAGATTATTGTAGCATGCAGAAATATTGTTTATCAGTCTTCATTTTATGTGTGCAGGTATGAATAGAGCTATTTGTTAATAGTTTACACCTTTTGAATACGAGTTAATCTAGAACAGGCTGGTGCTACAGCTATTTAATCTGTATGTACCCATCAAATTTTATGTCTGCAAACCTCTTGACTTTAATGCACCAAGGAAGAGAAATGGGCAATAACTTGACTTTGATCATGTCACAAATGTAATTTTTATTTACAACTTTATACACATTACAAATTGTCACAGACACAGTGTCACACCATCATCCTCTTCTGTGTGCTATTCTGTGTAGTGCTTTGTGGTGCTGGGCATGTAATGTCCTTCGCTTCATCGGAACAGAATGGCCTAATCTTGAAGGTCATTATTCTGTTGGCACTGCCAGCAGAGGTCGGTGCGGGGCCTACAGCTTCTTATGTGTGGGAGTAGCTGGGTCCAAAGCGCCTTGAAGCTTGATTTGCAAACTGCCCGCTCACCTGAAAGAAAAATTTCACAGGGTTATACATTAGTGATTAAGTTTTACATCACTGGTCATTAGAAAAATTTCACTGTTCTATAGAAGTATTTTTTTTATACATACCAAGCTCCTTAGCAGAGTTCATATAGAGATGCCACACTGAGGCCTTTAAGACATGTGTTGGCAGTAGCTTCACATGCCAATCCCTGTGGCCAGGATGTCGACCAGGCAGCATGATGGCGTGATCCTCTGCGTAGTTCTTTATGAACTCCAAAACTCTGCGAAGTTGCTCACTGCTGATGAAATGGGGATCCTGTGGCCGCTGGCTCTTTTCCTCAAGCGGGGTCTTGCACCGTTTCATCAAAGTGTCTGATGATGTCAGCGAAACGTGGCTTTACAGATTCTGAGCAGGGGAAAAAAGGAAATATTCAGCTTATGGTTTACATCGACGAGTGCTGACAAAAATTGGTATGACAAAACACCACGTTTTTTCTGCATATAGGTGTGTTATAGAAATAAACCTCTAACACAAAACATAGAAAACAGGTATGTTTTTTTTGTTTTATTTTTCAACCTCAAACTTTGATTAAAAATAAACCCCCTCCCCCCCACTCAAGTCGATTTTCACATTGTGAATGGGATACAGTAGATGCTAACCTCGTGTAGCTACGCTAGCCAAAAAACTTTCGTTGTGAACACTGATCACCCAGTGCAGGGGGAACAAAAAACCTATCTCAAGCTTAGATTTAAAATACAACCGCCTCTCAAGTTAATTTTCACATGGGATACAGTGATTGTCCAGCTAAACTCGTGTATCTACGCTAGCCAAAAAACTGTTGTTGTGACCACCGATCACCCAGCGCAGGGGGAAGAAAAAAAATCACTACCTCAAGCTTAGATTAAAAATACAAACCTCACTCAAGCCGATTTTAATATTTGGGTCGTCAGGTTTATGTGATTTCTTCAGTACATGATTTAAAATAGTTTTTTAAAAAGTTATCAAACTCACCCCAAAAGAAACTGAAAGGTATTCCGGCAGACTTCGAGGCCTCCGATGGAATACGTTGTCCTGGCGTGTTTTCTTTTCCGTGGTGTCTACTTGGTGGATGTGGTCTGTCAAAATAAGGTGAGATCTTTCCATGTAATCCATGCAACATTCATTAACTGCTCACAGTTAAATCCATAAAAACTACAATAAATATCCTTTTTTTAAAAATCCATGCAATAATTTTAAAAATACACAGTTGAAGCAGTAGAGTGAAAACAAGCATATTCTCATGTTCTAGAACTGACAGACTGGAGGCCGTGTGGGCCCCCATATTTTCCTGCATATATTATCTGTCTTATCTTTTGCAAAAAATTTAAAAAACAAGTGTATCCAAAAGAAATGATGTATGATGATTTTACATTCTTTCACATGTTTTAAAATAAAAATTAAAGTCAATTTTTGTTATCAATTTAAAAAGGGAGTATGATTGAAATGTGGTTAAAAAATTTGAGATTTAAAAGAAAAAAAAACTTTAAGGGGTTGGGACATTTCAATAAGCTATTTTTTGAAAGAGTTTGACTTTTAATCCTTTGTAAAAGAAATGAATAAAAAAAAAAGAAGAAAGGGTTTTTAAAAGCTGAAAATTGAAGAACGCTTAACTAAAAGTTTGACAGAAACCGATGTAAGAATTAAACCCCTTTTTTAAAGGGGGGGGGGAAAGGGTGTAAGGTTGAGTGAGACGGGAATTAGAGCAGTTTGTTCGGGGAATTGGGGGAAGGTGGGGAATTTGTAGTTACAGCAAAAGGGCCCGGATAAACTAAAGGGGGGGGCACGGGTCAAAGAGGGGCTAGCGGGACAGTCGGGAAACTGAGGTGATGATGGGATGTCTGAAATGGAAAACGACTCGGGAAATCCAAAAAAAAAGATAAACCTTATGTCAGGGGGGACCAAGGGGGAAAGGGCCATGGGCAAAAACCCAAGGGACCAATAAAGCACAAAGATTTGGTGGAAATGCCTATAAAAGGGGGCAAGAAAAAGGGGAAAATAGTTGGTTTTTTCCTCGAAGAAAAACCAGGAACAAGATGGGAACGGAAAAAAAAGAGGTTAATGGAAAAATTTCCAGATACACAGCCCTGCTGATCAAATGCATTAAAAAGAGGATAAACCCCGTGAGCCCTAAAAGGGACTGTGCCTAAAAATTTAAAAGAATGGATTTAAATTTTACACCCTTTTTTAACCCAAACAAAAAAGAAGGAACTTGATGGGTTGAACAGTATTGCTCTAAGTTTCAGGTTTGGGAAAGTCCTGAACCCAACCCAATTATTTTCCCCCGGGGCCCCCCTTAAAACTCTTCGGGTTTCTGGAACCCTTTTTTCCTCTAAAAACATAGGACAGCAAAAGTTTCTGTTTAACCATCGAAGCCCGGAATCAGTGCCCGCCCCTTAAAAGGGAAAAAAACTGAAAAATCAAGTCGTATTCCCCTCAAGGAAAACCCCTCATTGTTAAACCCCAAAGGAAAAAAGTCCATCGGGTCCCGGGGCGAGCCTCCGGGCTACAAAAAACTCTCCCAAAAATCACTAGTTTTAGCATCAGGGAAAAACCCCGGGTTTAGTTGGGTTATTTATTTTTATTATTGAAAATTTTTGTGGTTTGGGGAATTTTTAAAGGGTTTCTGACCCCCGAAAAAAGGGTTTCTAATTAAAGAAAGCATATAAAATTCTAGTTTTAAAAACGTGGGAAAATTTAAATTTTTTGAGCACCTTTTTTTTGGGTTTTTCATTGGGGGAAAAAAGTTTTTGTTGCCTGGTTCAAAAAATTTATAGGAGGTTTTTATGGTTGCCTTACCCCAAGTTTGTTAAAACAACGCCTTGGGGCCGTGCCGAGTCCAAAAATTAACCTAGCCCATATCCCAAGGGCCAGTTTAAATTAGGGAAGTGCAGCGTTAACAGGAGTGACTGTCGGACTGTGAACGCTGCGGTGGCTATCACTCCGGGCCTCCGTTGAAGAAGGGCGAGACTTTTGGATGTAGGGGCAGAGGCTGGGGAGTCATTTCCGACACGAGTTTAAAACAGAACTTTCAGTAAACCTGCTTAGAAAGCTTTTCGGGTTTAGGGAATCCGGACCCTTTGGATGGAGATGGATTGAGCAACCCCTTTAGACCAAAGGAAGAGGTGGGGGGGGTTTAGCTCATGGGAAAAACGAAAGGTCATTGCTGAAGTTTCTAGCGTCCCCGGTTTGCTTCAAGATCCAGTTTATTCTCATGCCCTGCCACCCCCTTTCGCGCTAAAATCCACCCGTCTGTTGTACATGATCTCTGGAGAAAGTTTGCGGCACAGGACTGTGCCCCAAGTGAAGTTTTTCCCCTTTTTTTTCTTCCGTAACTTTACAGTCAAAGCTACGTTCTTCTCCATCTCACTGCCTGTTTTCCTCAAATTTATGATAGCAATAGCTTTTTAATCTTACATCAGCTCCTCAGCGCCAGCCAAAGCTTTTTCGTCATCCCATCTTGGGTTTTAAACAGCGCAAACTAGAAAGTTCTCCAAAATAAGCAGTCGTACACTTCCGTTTCATCCCTTTTGATTCAGAATCTGAAGAGGTCCCCGGGGCGGTACTGCTGAACAGTACTCCCCCAGTGAAGCGCTGTAACGCCGCGATTCAGTTCGTTTCCCCCACTTTTTGCTGGTCCATCGTGAAGAAAACATTATTTTTTCATAGAAGTGTTAAGTTTGCCCCGAGTTTTTTGAAGCACGCTGGTTTTTGGGGGAAAAGAACAAAAGCCAGCGCGGGGGCCAAAAAAAAGCCGCTACAGAAATGGCTGAGGGTTTTTTCCCTCCCCAAAATGTAAAAACGAATTGGGGAGTTTTAGGTCAAAACAAGCCGAGTTTAAATATAAAATTTCCATTTTAAAACCCCAAAAAAGTTTATTTAAAGAAATTTAGGGGTACTTCATAATTTCAACTTGCACATTTTGCAATAAAACGAAAATAACCTTTTTTGACAACCAAGCCTACTTTCAGATCACACTTAGATTTTTTTTAACAGGAACAGTAACGGGCACCCCTCTGGTTGCACATGCAGGAGTTCTTACAACAGTTCTGCCTAGGTCATCAGGCTTCCTGGTGGATAGAGACAGTCAGTGGATCTGAGCTCATACTGCTTAAGTGTTGGTATTAGTTACTTAGAGTAACNATTTTTTTCATTTTCATGTTCTGTTACTTCTGTATTTAGAATGTATTACTCTGTCAAGGTATTTTTGGTTATTCTGCTCTATGGGTGTAGTTTTCATGGTCCCCTTGCTACCTTGTTTATTCGGTCCATGTCAACCAGTCATTTTCCCCTCAGATCCTTCAGTCATTATCCCTCCGACAGTGGCAATGTATTGAGTTTATTACACTCAACTCTTCCACACTGCGGTAATCATTGTCGCAGTATTTAATGGTGAGTTCTCTTTGAAATCAAAAATCTGACTCTCCAAATTCTCAGATCTTCCCTCTAAAGTTGAAATTCCGACTGGAAAAGTTGGAGCAAAAACTGTGTTTTTTCATCCAGTATAGCTGCTACGCATATAGAATTTAGTGGAATTTGCTCGTCTTAGCTATTAATTAGCACTATATGTGTTTATGAAAATGTTTCTTTAGTGTTTGAACACATAAAATGGGGAGAGATCTTATCAACTTCGGTGCTAGCAGTTAGCAACTAGAACACTTTCAACTTGGGTGTGGCATCATTTCCAGCTCCGAACTCTGACTTCAGAGTCAAATTGAACTCTGAGGTCAGCAACTCTTCATGGGATTCTCCTGTTGTTCCCTGTGGTTTCTGGTTGCTTCCGTGTTTTTCTCCAGGTTTCAGTTTGTAAGTTTTCATTTATTAAACAACCACTCTTTGAGAGTTTCATACAAGAAAATCGTTGGTGCTGCCCTGTATTCTCTTTAACACCTAAACCATGGCGACAGTTTAAAGAGCCAAAAATAGCATTTGCATGGCATGCTATGAAGTGTTCCGAGATTTGAGCTGTTTTCGTTGTCCGATGTGGTCTCCCCTCACTTAAAAAATCTTGAACTGACCTTTCATGACTTTTTCTTTACCTGTCTTTTTCTCCCCAGGTGGTATTTTCCTCATCACTGTCACTTGAAGCCTCCCTGATGTGTTTTCCCTCTAATCTGTCTCCACTCCTTCCATATGCTGATAAACTCCCTTCTGGGGAGATTGTCTGGGTGTCAGATGGGGAACTGACAATGCCCGAGTCCTCGGCCTCCACCGCACCTTCTGGTGCGGATCCCTGTTTGGGAACACTGCTGCCATCGCTGCTGCTATCTAGAGAAATATTCTCAGCCTCAGGCACAGTGGTTTCTTGTTTCTGGATACTGGATGAAGTCTTCCCGGAATGAAGCCAAGCTGGAAGAGGATAGTTAGAACATATATGTAAGTATAAGGTGTTTACAAACCATTTTAGAGAGTTAGCCATGATAAAAAAAAAAAAAAGGGTTTTGTGTAAAAACAAAAAGTAAAAGATGCTGAGTGAATCTTAGATGCTGAGTGAATCTTAAGAAAGAAAAGGAGAGGATCATAAAACATGACCTACTGGTATAAGTTTTAACATCTATCCTGACTCCACTCACACATACATGCAAACCAAAGAGCATAGGATAAATATACTAAACATGCTTAGGGCACAACCTCTTAATAAAATATTTTGTATCATGTGCAGATTGACTCACTGTCAACAAACTCTTTTAATTACATTTTTTACTTAGTCTTTCACTCTTTTTTGTTTAATGGAACGGTGGTATTGCCTCATACCCTCTCATCTATTTAGTACACTCATTCACTGGTCAGTTCTGTGGGTTCTGGGAAATGTATTTAGAGTGCCACTGATCTCATTGAACTGTAGGCCAAGTGAATAAAAAAATAAATGTTCTGTTTGTCAGGTTTCCTGCAGTTACGCCTGAACGCAGAATTAATATTTTAACAGTGAGTGACCTTGTTTTTAGTGACCGGTGTAAGTGAGAGCTAAGCACCACTCTGGACATGAACTGTGGTCCAAAAAAAAAAACAGTGACCTCAAGTATTTTAGGAATCTGGCCGAATTTATTAGTTCTCCAAACCTCTGACAACCCAGGGTTCAGACCAGGAAGCAGGGTCGTAGTTTAACACTCCTCTCTGCAGCCTCTGTACTGCTACCCACCTATTACCCTATTAAGACAGTGTCTCGCCCATGGCCAAAATTGAATAGATTAAAAAATTATCTAAAAGGAGGAAATCAGGAAAATCTAATAAAAATAAACACAACTCAGACTGAAAAGAAAAATATAAAAAAAATTAAATGTGGTTACTGAACAAAAAAAAATCTCTCTCTTCCCCCCAAAAAAGACTTTGGGCAGTTGGGTTGACCTGATTTTGTGACAATCAGATTGATTTATTTTTGGCCTCACAGAAAAAACCTGGCTGCAGCAAAAGGATTATGTTTATTTAAAAATGAGTCAACTCCTAATAATTATTTCAATTTTCCCCACCTTTCCTCGAAAACTGGGCGAGGAGGAGGAGTGGCAACTATCTTTCATTTCCCCGATTTTTTATTGACTAGCCCCAAAGACCAATCAAAAGCTAAAACTTTTTGAATATTTAATCCTTAGTTTTCCCCAACCCAAAATTTGCGAAAAAGCAGTAAAACCACTTCTGGTTTTGTTGTTTTTTACCGTCCACCAGGCCCCTTACTCTAAATTTTTTAGATCCGTTTTTCAGACCTTTTATCTGATTTAGTGTTAAAAATACAGATAAAATTTTATTATATGGGGGTTTTTAACACTTTTCATGTTGACACTGAAAAAGTGATAGCTTAAATATAGCCTTTAATGGTATCTAAGACTCCATTAGCTTTACTCAAAAAATTTAACAAACCTACCCACCTTTGTTTTCATTCTCTGGACCTTGTGCCGACATATTGGCATTGAGTGTAAAGACATAACAATATTTTTTTTTTCACAACCCTTGTGCTGTCTGACCATTTTTTAATAACGTTTGAGTTTAAATTTTAAACAGAAGTACCCACACCTGAAAAAAAACATTTTTAAAATTTCCCCTAAATTATCACAGAAAAAACCACAGGGGGGGCAAAAAATTTTGTTTTTTCCCCCTTCACAAATTGATTTCTCTTGTTCATAGTGTTACTTAACCCTTGCGTGGTGCATTAGACAATGCAGCCCCCTTGAAAAGAAGGTAACCCTATTTATAGGAGGCTAGCTCCCGGGTTTTAAATTCTAAAAAGAGCTGCGAACTTTTAAAGCACAATTTTAAAAAAAAATTGGGGAGAAAATGGCGCTCTACACACCTAGAGGATTCCTACTTAATCGGGAAAAAAAGCCTACTGTTGTAAAAAGACACTTCACCAAGCCAGAAAACAGCTTATTTCTCATCCTTAGTAGAAGAGAACAAGAAAAATCCTAGGTTTTCTTTAGTACAGTTGCTAAACCTTACCCACCGGGGGAGTCATAGCCTTGTTGAGCCATCCATTCCCCCTTTTTTTAGCTCTCAGAAGTCATGACTTTATGGGATTCTTCTTAAATAAAAATTTGATTCTATTTAAAAAAGAAAATCTTTGACATACCCCAAAAAAAGGAATTACTTCATCCTTAACAAGTGAGACAACATTGGAAGTAACTGTAGAACCTGACTGTTTTTGGACTGTTTTGATCCTGTGGAGCGTCCTGAGTTATCAGAAAAATTAGCTTCATCTAAACCTTCAACTTGTATGTTAGACCCCAAAAAAAAAAAAACAACCAAATTATTTAAGGAAGTGTTCCCCCTTTATTACCAGCCCCCCTTTTAGATATGATTCATTTTATCTTTAAGTAAATGGGTATGTACCACAAGCTTTTAAAGTTAGCTGTAATTAAACCTTTGCTTAAGAAAACCCTTTGGCTTGATCGAGATGACCTAATAAATTACAGACTGATCTCCAATCTTCTTTTCCCCCCTTATCTAAAAAATTCTTGAGAAAATAGTTTTTCTAATCAAATGTGTGAGCATTTTACACAGCAATGCCCTGTTTGAAGAGTTTTTAAAGTCAGGCTTCAGAAAACCTCATCATAGCACTGAAACAGCTCTGCTGAAAATCACTAATGATATTCCTATGGCCTCAGATAATGGACTTGTGTCTGTACTTGTCCTCTTAGATCTCAGTGCTGCATTTGATACAGTCGATCATAATATTCTCTTAGAAAGGCTGGAATATGCTGTAGGTAGATCAGGGGAACAGCGGTAGGCTGGTTTAAATCTTATTTGTCTGACAGATTCCAGTTTGTTCATGTAAATGATAAATCATCTTCAAACTCCAGGGTTAATTGTGGAGTACCACAGGGTTCAGTACTTGGGCCAATTCTCTTTACTATATATATGCTTCCAATAGGTAAAATTATCAGCCAGCATAGAATAAATTTTCACTGTTACGCTGATGATACTCAGCTTTACTTATCCATAAATCCTGATGAGCCCAACCAGTTAGATAGACTACAAGCATCTCTTGAAGATATAAAAACTTGGATGACTTTAAATTTTCTGCTTCTAAATTCAGACAAGACAGAAGTTGTCGTCTTTGGACCGGAGTCTTTAAAAAAGAAACTACAAAGTCAATCACTTAACCTGGATGCGTTAAATTGACCTCCGATAATAAAGTAAAAAACCTTGGTGTTATCTTTGACCAGGACATGTCATTTAAATCCCATATTAAACAGGTTTCTAGGATTTCCTTTTTTCATCTCCGGAACATTGCCAAAATTAGAAATATCCTGTCCAGGAGTGATGCTGAAAAACTAGTCCGTGCATTTGTTACTTCAAGGCTGGAGTATTGTAATTCTTTACTATCAGGATGTCCACAAAATGCAGTTAAAAGCCTTCAGCTGATTCAAAATGCTGCAGCAAGAGTTCTGATGGAAATTAAAAAGAGAGATCATATTTCCCCTATTTTAGCTTCCCTTCATTGGCTCCCTGTTAAATCCAGAATAGAATTTAAAATTCTCCTCCTCACTTATAAACCCCTTAATGATTTAGCTCCATCATACATCAGAGATCTGATTCTTCCATATGTTCCTAACACAGCACTTCGTTCTCAGACTGCAGGTTTACTGGTGGTTCCTAGAGTCTCTAGAAGTAGAATGGGAGGCAGATCCTTTAGTTATCCGGCTCCTCGCCTGTGGAACCAGCTCCCTGTTTTAGTCCGTGAGGCAGACACCCTGTCTACTTTTAAGGCTAGACTTAAAACTTTCCTTTTTGATAAAGCTTATAGTTAGAGTGGCTTAGGTTATCCTGAGCTATCTTCCTTATTTTACCTCCTTCATCTTCTCCCCTTGTTGGATGGAGTAAGGGGGAGTCAGGTTTAGCCTAAACCGGCTCAGTTATGGTTGAGGTGCAAACAACCCCTCCATTTCTGCTACCTGTATGACCCCTTCTCTTTCCAGTGGTTATGGTCAATCTGACAGAGAGAGGTATCCCAATCGTTGCGGTTTTTAGTATAACAATGGCCATCAGTGGGCTCTAGATGGACAAACTGTCTACTTTTAAGGCTAGGCTTAAAACTTTCCTTTTTGATAAAGCTTATAGTTAGAGTGGCAAGGGTTTATCCTGAGCTATCCTGTAGTTATGCTGCTATAGGCTTAGGATGCTGGAGGACATAAAGACCACTTTCACCTTTTCGCTACATTCTCACATCCCTCTTCAATTTTGTATTATTTGCTCATATTTCAGCTATTAATTTTGTTCTCTCTCTTTTCTTTCCTAGAAGCTAACCTGGCCTGACTCTTGTTTTAGTGACCCCTTTTTGGGAGAGGGGAATCCTCCAAGCTTCTGCTGGCAAAAAAATTTAATGCTCCCCTTTTTCTCGATGATCTACATGGCCCTGTCTTTCAGTGTTTAACCCTTTCTCTTTCCTGACATACATGACTGAGCTTTCACTGTAACTAATACAGGGGTGGCAATGAAACTGAAACACCTGGTTTTTAAACCACAATAATTTTTTATTAGTATGGTGTAGGGCCTCCTTTTGTGGCCAAATTTTAAGCGTCAATTCGTCTGGGAATGACTATAAAAAGTCCTGCACAGTGGTCAGAGGGATTTTAAGCCATTCTTCTTGCAGGTCCCTACGTGATACGGGGGGGGAAAAACGTTTCCTGACTCGCTCCTCCAAAACACCCAAAGTGGGGCCAAATCTGGTGACTGTGCAGGCCATGGGAGATGTTCAACTTCACTTTCAGTTCATCAAACCAATCTTTCACCAGTCTTGCTGTGTGTATTGGTGCATGTCATCCTGATACACGGCACGCCTTCAGGATACAATGTTTGAACCATTGGATGCACATGGTCCTCAAAATGGTTCGGTAGTCCTTGGCAGTGACGCGCCCATCTAGCACAAGTATTGGCCAAGGAATGCCATGATATGGCAGCCCAAAACCTCACTGATCCACCCCCATGCTTCTCCCTGGGCATGAAAAAAGCTGGGGGGGTACGCTTTTTGGGGCTTTTCCCACACCGTAACTCTCCGGATGTGGGGAAAACAGTAAAGGTGGACTCATCAGAGAACAATACATTTTTCACTTTGTCCACAGCCCAGTTTTTGGCTCCTTGCACCATTGAAAAAGACGTTTGGGCATTGGCATGAGTGACCAAAGGTTTGGTATAGCAGCTCGGCCGTGTATATTGACCTGTGGAGCTCCCGACGGACAGTTCTGGGGGAAACAGGAGAGTTGAGGTGCACATTTAATTTGCCATGATTTGGGCAGCCGTGGTTTATTTTTTTTGGATATAATCAGGGTTAGCACCCAAACACCCTTTCAGACAGCTTCCTTTTGTGTCCACATTTAAAATCCTGTTGGAGGGGTTTTGTCCTTTCTTGGTGGTATGCTGACATTACCTGGATACCGTGGCCTTGATACATCACAAAGACTTGCTGTCTTGGTCACAGATGCGCCAGCAAGACGTGGGGCACCAAAATTTGTCCTGTTTTGAACTCTGGTATGTCACCCATAATGTTGTGTGCATTTCAATATTTTGAGAAAAAACGTGTTTTTACCCCCCTAATTGAACCTTCACACTCTGCTCTTACTAGTGCAATGTGCAATAAAAAGGGCTGGCTACCGGCTGGTCCAATTAGCCATGAAACCCTCCCACTCTAAAATGACAGGGTTTCAGTTTCATTGTCTAACCCCTGTATATGTGCTCTCTTCAGACTTTTTAAAATTGAAAAAACGGTCAGAGTTTATATGTTTTTTCTTTCTAGGTGAAAACCTAAAGGAGCTAATCCATTAACATGTACTTTCCTTCCCATAGAAAGTACTCCTAGATCAGTCCTTCTTTGTTCTCTTTCTGTCTCTGCTCTGTTCTCTCTAACCCCCAGTCGGTCGTGGCAGATGGCCGCTCATACTGAGCCTGGTTCTGCTGGAGGTTGCTTCCTGTTAAAAGGGAGTTTTTCCTCTCCATTGTCGCTACATGCATGCTCAATATGAGGGATTGCTGCAAAGTCAACGCCAGTGACTGTCCACTGTCTCTACATGCTCATCGGGGGGAGTGAATGCTGCAAGTCACTGACTGGGTGCAATCTGCAGGGTTTCCTTAGATAGAAAAACTTTTTATCCAATCTGAATAAATAACTGAATCTGACTGCACTGTTCAATGATTAAGATTAATTGCAATGTATGTACCTGACTTTTGTGAATGGCCTTGAGACGTGTTGTGAATTGGCGCTATATAAATAAACTGAATTGAATTGAATTGATAGTGTGTGTTTTAGAAGTGTCAGCTCTAGGCCTCGTCCGAATGGTGAGCAGAGAACAGTCAGTTCCAGGAGATGTGGTGATGACTCACAGAGCTGTCCTCCCAGCTCCTTCCCAGCAAATGCTGAATCACGCCAGTTGCAGCCACAATCTGCACACGTTCACACAAAACACAGAGGGTATAACACACAAACAACACACACACACTGTGCTTCACTGCCATTCATGCTTACACATAAGTAAACAGACACACCGCGTTCTCAAATCTCCAGCTCAGCAAAGACCTTGAGTACATGCATCTGTTAAAGATAAACCAAACACATCTTCACTCCCAAGCTTTCAATCAACTGTATACACACACATGCTATTAGTCAGAACTTGACCACGGCTATCCATGCAAGAAGCCAAATCAAAATCAAACTGCCTCGGTTCAGTTTTCAGATGTTTAATTGCAAAGTATCTTCCAGAGCCAAAAAAAAAATTGTCAGCTGTCACATTTCCCTTGACTTCATAATTAGACATTCCTTTCAAGTTTGTAACATACCTCAACAATTCAAACTGACACAGCCCTTGATAAGATGTGACACAAAAGATCACTATTTGAAATTGCGTCCAAACACTGCACAACTACTGCTTTGAGCAGTTATAACAGCAATAGTTGAATAACAGCACAGAAGGGTACTTGGAAAACCAACTATATGGCAAACAGCATAGTCTCATAGCTGTAAACAAAATGTTTCCATGGAAACTTTCCTTAAGGTAAGATTTTTTTTTTTATTTTCCCTCGAAAAGATTTACAGCACGACTCAAAACTATCTTCTTTTTATACACAACACTGAGGCAGTGACACATATCTGTGATAAAAAACTGTCCTATAATTGCTGTCTTTTAAAAACATATATGTATTTGGATATATTGTTAAAGTTGTCCTTATAAATAGTGATGCACCAATTGATCGGCCAGTAATCAAAATCGATTTTCCCTGTTCAATAAATGCATCCAAATTGTAATATAAACACATCAGCAAACGTAAGGTGTTTTAGGTACTTTGTTTTCAGTTTTGCATAGATCAGAACCAGGTTGGGGGGAGGGGTTGAGGATGCCTGCGTCAAGGACTCATAGCTTCTGTATATGGTGCTCAGAGCTATTTTTACATCATGCACCACCCTGCCAATTATTCCTGAATGTTTACATTTTTATACATTAACAAAACAGATTTTTTAAGATGAGTCTGTAACATAACGTGTCAGAAAACTAAATATATGCTAACACTTTCTGGCGGCGGTGTAGTTTGGTATTATACTTTATTGCACTGCAAAGTACTTTGAGAGTTTTACCAGTGAAAAGTGTTATATAAATAGTTTCCCTAATTACTTTATCGCTTAATTTTCTGTTGGATTAAGAACTACCACTTTAAAGGTACATGAAGCACATATGTCCTTTTCTGGTCTGCGTTTGTCACATCTAATAGTTGAATTATCACCAAATTTGTGCCGAAGTCAGACATCAAAAGGAAAAAAGAAATCAGTATCATTCAGTAAAAGACTAATCAGCACATCTCTTCTTCTAAAACACAAAAACCCATATGAACAAAACACAAACATGCTTTACATATATTCCAACCCCCTATGCTAGCCTCAAATACAGCATTTATTCAGGTTTTAGGTTTCTAAGCCAATGCATTACACTAAGTACCCAAAGACACACTGTCCACCTATTGATCTGCAGCTGTCACATATATCTGCAGTATCAGATAGCTTCGCCTCACTCTCCTCAAACCACATTCTCAGTGTCCACTATCAGCAAGCCTTAGCTCTAAACTCATACTCAGTCAACATTAAATGTAAAACCATGCAAATTATGTATAATACATACACAATTTGTTTAAGAAAGAAGAAAAAATAGCAAAACCTTCTTCATTTCTTTAAATGAACAAATTAAATTGTGTGAAGTGGTAATAGTTAAAACAAGCTGCAGATGTAAAACTGAACAAGGTTTTGAACTAAAGATATGAAGAAGCTTTGGAAGGATATGAAGGAAAGTCCAAAAGAAATGAGGCAGACTTTAAAATCTAAAAATGAGATGAAGGCAGAGGGTTGCCAAGGTGAAGACAGAACTGAGCCAGACAAAGACTTCAGGAGTGTTTGGTACGCAGAAGCACAGGTCCACAGCAGTACACTACAGAGAGGGGGTGGGGTGGGGATCAAAGGGAAGAACAGATCAGATTAGAGATGAGTGTGTCAGACATTTTTTGAGATGGTTGAAAAACAACAAAGGGCAAATAAAGACATTGAATAGAAAAGTCTATTTTGGTCATCTGGCATGGTAAGGCTGAGAACATGTATAGTAACAGATGATGGCTTGCATATGCAGCTCAGCATCACCCAGCAATCTCCTCAATTATGCATCTAATATACTCTGACCTACTGGATAAATGCAACTTAAAAGGCACTTAAACTGATTGGTGTTGACCTCAACCTGACATAGTGGACCCTGAAGAACCAACATGGCTTAGAGATTGACATTCATAGATATGAAGCACCTTGGCCTCATGGGGGCCCAGCATCACTCAATCAGAAAAGAAGTAATGGAAAATGTGTCAGGACACATTATCAACACACATGTAAACAAGTTGGATAAAAATTCTGCCTGAGACGAAAGAAAGAAGATTTTTTATCTCAGGGGAGCAGTGGCTAGGAAAAAAAAACAGAACTACAAAGAGAGCACAGCAACAAACCATATGGAACCTACACATGGGAACTGCTTCTTCCACTTCAATGTGAACCTGTGAGGCCATGCTGTTTGTAAGTTCAACTGGAAGAGGGGAAGAGAAGAAGGAGGAACATTTAAGTTAGAGGTAAGAGCAGCATGTTTAGGCTGTCTTGTCACAGGGTAATAGCAGATTTTTCAGATCAACACTATACTTGTCCACTATCAAACATGATGTTTGTGGACTGTTTAAAGCCCAATATAACTCATTTATACAAAGGTTAATAATGAATGTATGGGCAATATTCATGCATGGATGATACTGCAACTATGGAGCCTGAAAAAAGACGGAAAGGAAGAGGAACAATGGCAGAAATGAAGGAAGAAATGATGAACGGACGGACAGATGGATGGATCTGTTTGATAAGGGACAAGGACAAAAGTCTGGAAATACAAATTCCCATACACATTTTTCCCATATTTTTCAAGACTGCCTAGGAAACTGGTTGGGAAGAAAACACAATGTTTGGGTAGTACTAGTCAAACTGTCTTTCTTTGTGGAACAACACCATTGAGGCTGGGTGCTGCTCATGATCATTATTAAAAACTGAGGAATCTGTTAATAGTCAGGTATGATTACCAAACCTAGACTCTTTAAATTTGTTTAACCTCAAATATCTACCACAACAAGAATATTTGTATTTCAGTAAATTGAGGGAAGAAACCGCAGGCATTTCATTAACTGAGAAATAAGCTGACAGGAAGAAATAATTAAGAGGCCAATACCCAGCTTTTGAAACAGAGAACATTCAAGGTGTAACAGACTGCTTTGATGACTGCTTTGTTATAGCTTAGTGTGACCTGATATATGACAGCAGACTAATGTGATCTGCATTTGAGTTAATCTCTGAGACATGTATAATAATGTAACAAAGGCACACTTCAATGAGAAACTGGTTTAAACATGATGTTTTATTATTGTTGCCCTCAGGCCTGTAAAAACAAAATATTGGAAAGTGAGATTGTTCTTGTCTGTAGGGATAATTAGTTCTTTTCATTAGATTAATTTATGTTTTCACCTTTCCAACACTGTCACTGCACATGTGGTCCATGTATTTAATTTGCTCTTTTTGACAGTGATATCAGATTGACAGCAGGTTAAAATTGCACAAGAAAGTGATAAGAATCTGGTGTGTAAGTTCGCTTTGCAAAATATAGCCAACTTTCAGGAATTAAATGTGCTTTGCAATGTCTCATTTAAGTGAGTCTCACATCTGTGTTGCTCCTCTTATAGCATCTTGTGAACTTTGCAGTCAGAGAGCCCAGTGCCAAAGAGACGCACAAGTCCTGATTGTGTTTGGTCAAAGCAGTGGAACGAAAATACAGCCCCGCTAGAAATTCAAGTATTACTCCTGTGGGATTTCATATCAGGGTAAACCTATCTTTGGTAACAACGATTAACAGAGGTCGAACTGTATTCAGTTAAAAAAACTTTTTGTATCCTGCAAAACCTGAGTATATATCAGGTGAACCAGGAATAGATGAGCTAACTAATAAACGAAATTGGTAAAAGAGATATACGGTTGCTAAAAAACAAGAAAAAGTGTAAGTCAAAGCCAAATCTAAAGGTGTATACACTACATATGTTACCAGCATACACTACAGTAAACCATAGTAAAATGGGCCACATTCAAGAATGGTGGCCACTTTTCAGCCAGGAAAAGTATGTTTAATTTTTCATGATATATAATGTAGTTTTTGGTCAGAAGATTGTTTAATAAATAGGAAAAACTTTCCTTATGAAGGATACAATCTGGCTTATTATAGTAAAGAATCTACAAGACCAAATGTTGAGGAAGAGAGCTGACCAAGTGAGGATGCATAGAATGCGGTGTGCTTAGAGAGGGAGGCTGATCAGCAGAAACATCAGCTGAACACGCTTTAGAGCAGACCTGCAGGAAACAACTAGATCCAACTGTTCAGCCCCTTGGATAACAAGATGGATTATTTGCATCTGAAAGTACACATGTACGTTAGCAACTAATGAAATTTTATTTCTGACCCAACTCAATAACAATGTCCCTAAATTCAGCTCGCTTGCAGGCAGAGAAGCAGTTCCAAAACAGCGCACCTGCATAAAAACCTATACCATGATTCAGATGTCTATATCTTAGATAAAACCCAAACAGCAATACAGTGACTATTGAAGCCCAATCGCCAGTGAGCCAGCTGATTACCAAGTTACCATGAAGACTGAATGCAGGATGGTGGGCGTGCACTGATGACCAAAGAGTCAAACGGATTTCAAAATCTGCCATCACTGTTTTACCTTGCTATGTATCAGTGTTCATTCTGCTCAGATGCTCAGTCTGCACCTTTATCAGTGCAGACAGAGCATCTACACAGCGTGCGCTGGTGCATACGAATGGTATATATAGTGTGGACTGCGTTGCTCAAGTGAAGGAATCGTTTTACATGTCTAGCAAAAAAAGAAACTTTACAGCCTCGCTCAAAGATCACACTGAGATCAAAGAGTGTATACTAGGATGGCAATGCCACAGCATTATTTACTAAATGCTGAGCATCTTCCCAAACCACTGAAACACAAAGCAGATATTAATTTGTCTGATGGGGGTATAGGCAAGTCTTCCTCCTGCTTGGCCATTAAGATATGTCAAAGGTGCTGCTCCCATACCGAATGATATTTGATCTCCATCTTGAAAAATTACAACTTCATTGATGTCACCCAGACAAAGAAAAATAGTTTCATTTGATTACATTTTTTTATATATGAAATGATAAATGAATTAATACCACAGAAAATAAAAGAGTTGGCACTGTCAGAAAGAGGTAGACGTTTTATTTGAAACCAGTAATTATCTTGATGACTACCTTTCATTTCCTGCTTCAAAAACTAGTCATCTCATACTTCAACCTTTCACTTGCTTTAATCTGCTTTTCCAGCAGAGCTTTTCTCCTTAAACTCTGCCAGTCTCGCTTTTTCTGCCGCGTCTCCCTACCATTTCTGTCAAAACCTTCCCACGCTCTGTTCTCTACACTTCTGCCACTCTCACCTCTTCTCATCCTTTTTGAGGTCCATGCTTCTCTCATCTTTACCCCTGTCAGACATGCCCACCCTCCACTGCAATCTCACTCTGCCACTGAGCATATTCTGGGTTATATATAAGTCAATAAAAGGCCATATAAAGGTCAAGTAGTTTAAATCTGTGATAGGTTTATCTGCCTGCAGATCTCCCAGCTCTCCAAAATTATGTGTGACTACATGCATATGAAAGAAAGACAGATAAGGAAAAAGAAAGAACGAAGAGTAAAAACAGTGACAGATGAAGCCTGAGAGACTGATAACCCTAAGTTAGAGACAAGAACTCCATTGTGTCAAAAAAAAAAGCTTCATGAGTTCCCATCAAACAAACGCAGGCATACAAGCCTCCTTTCTCTCAGCTGGGTATATGCGTCACCTCTGACAGTTAAAGAGTCAGATGTTGCTGCAGTGTGACAACTCAGCTCTCCAGACAGGTAGGAAACAGGCAACTTGGGGCTGCCTCACTTTGCCAATGGTGTCTTTGCCACCACTGTCAAAAGTTCAGTGAGCCCCACTTGAAATTTGCTCTTCTTCTGGATATCTTTTTCTCTTCAAATATAGCTTTAATTTACAGTTTAACATTAGTCCTAATACAAAGAAAAACACTTTACAATTTAGATTGGTATTGTCTTCTTAATGTGATTTAGGGCCATCAAAGATATTTACCCATTCCACTGTTTCTGTTGTTTTCTGCTTCATCCAGTTTCAGATTTAGGGTCGACTCAGTGTCTGAGTTGGAACTGCTGTCTGAATGCATCTCTTTGTTTTGGTGGGTGGCCGCTGTGTTGGACATACTTGTTGCGGACTGAACCTCCACAGAGCCACTGGCTGTGCTACTGGTGCTGCAGCGGGAACCGGCCGGGTCGAGGTCAACATCTGAGTCGTCAAGACTGCGGCTGAGCTCAGAGCTGGAATCCTGCACAGCCAGGCTGTCTGTGGTGCTGCTGCTCGGGGTTGGAGAACTGGGGGACGGAGAACTATGGGGTGGAGTGACATCACGCACGGGTGGAGGCTTTGGTACTGTTTCACCAGGAGATGCTTTTGCTGCCTGTATGACCACGGAGGAATCAGAAAACATGGGTGATTGCGGCGTCTTGGTGCGTGGGACTGGGGTGGGAATTACACTGCTGCGGGGATTGGAAATAGGAACAGCAGGTGTTGAAGCATCATCAGAGTCTTGGGAAAGGGGAGAGGGGGTGGGAGGAGGAGGTGGAGCCTTTCTTTTCCTTTGGCCTTCTGAAAATGGGCCCTCCTGACAGAAAAAAACAGAAAGATTTAGGAAGTTATTTTACGTTAAATCTTTTTCCATACAGTGCCTTACAATAGTATTCATACACCTTTCATTTTTTCACATTTTGCTACATAACAAACAAACTTTCATGTATTTTATGGGATGTTTCATAGACAAAGTAGATAACTGGATAACTGCACTTGCTTTTTAACGTAAAAATCTGAAAACTGGGTTGTCCTTTTATTTTAGCCCCCTGGAGTCAATAATTAGTAGAACCTCCTTTCGCTGCTTCCCTCCAATTACATCTCCAAGGCCTTTGGACACAGTCTTAACCAAGTTTGCATCTGAAGACTGAAGTTTTACCCTTTTTTATAGCAAAAGAGCTCAAAATCTGATTGGATGGAGGGCATCTGATGAGGACTCTATAAGTCAGATATTTACAAGAATATGTTCTAGCTGTTTGGTTAAAGTTGTTGTCCTGACGGTAGGTGGATTTTCTTTTGCAACCTTTCACAGGTTTTCTTCCTTCTATCTTTCTACCCACTCTGACCAGCTTTCCTGTCTCCACTAAGGAAAAGCATCCACACAGCATGATGAAGCCACCACTATATTTTACCACGGGTGGTATGCCCCAAAGTTTATGCCCCACACAGCATTTTGCATGTAGGACATACAGCTTTGATGATGCTCTTTAACCTGTTAAGACCTAAGGGGTTTAAGAGCAATTTTCGCCTGACATTACATACCTTAAATAAATCAAGTATAGTTCCACAGTTATAAGGCCTACATGCAAACTTCTGGTACCTGTGTAAAGATAAGACATAAAATAATATTTTTCCAGTGGAACCACTATTGTCACGGTTACTGATTTATTTGTGATTAAAAATGTCTGATGGTAATGAAAAATTTGGTGGAATTGCCCTTTAACTGTTTTCTGAATCGAAGCTACAACTGGAAGCCAAATTCAGCTTTGTCACTTCCTTCTGGGTCAAAAGAAGAGCCTCTGCAGAACCGAACTGGTGAGTCACGTGATCAAATGAGCGTAATTTGATTGGCTAAAGCCACTCGACTCTTCTTAAATGTTTTTTGGCAGGTGGCATCCAATAGTAAGGTGCATTATCAGCCGCTTGACTCGATCTAGTGCTGATTGCTTTGGCATGAGTCACCACAAGGTCAACACATTTGCAGGGGAATTTTTGCAGATAAATTTCTGCAGGTGAATTTTTTCAGGCAAATTTCTGCAATTGAATTTTTTCAGGCGAATTTGGCAAATTCAAGTACAAAAAAAAAATCACATACATAGTTGCACAGGATAAAAATTCAGTGTTATACATTCAATTTCTGATTCTGATTGATTCTAATGAGACTATTGTACTTTCATAGACATGTGGGGGTGTTGCAGAGAGAAAGGTGCTTTTTGTATGGCTTTGTTTACAGAGTCAGCAATGTCTGAGGGACCTTAAAATGTCATCGACTAAAAAGTATTTGTGCAAAACTCGTGGGAAATTGTTTTGTGAAGATTAAAGCCTCCTCTTGCGGTATATTTAAGAAAAACAAAAATTGGTGGAGTTTTACCAATAAATTTTACCTCTTATAGACTTCCAAAAAGGGGTGTGGCCTAGCGGAGAATTAACAGTAATTCTCTAACAAACCTCTGAGGCCTTTGCATAACACCTGTATTTATGTGACAGCAGCATCCTGAAGGTGAGCGATTGGACTAAATTTTGTAAACATTTTATTGGTGCATAAAAAATCCCAGTAAAATACACTCCTCAAAAAAATAAAGGGAACACTCAAATAACACATCCTAGATCTGAATGAATGAAAAATTGTCATTGAATACTTTGTTCTGTACAAAGTTGAATGTGCTGACAACAAAATCACACAAAAATCATCAATGGAAATCAAATTTATTAACCACTGGAGGCCTGGATTTGGCGTCACACACAAAATTAAAGTGGAAAGACACACTACAGGCTGATCCAACGTTGATGTAATGTCCTTTAAACAAGTCAAAATGAGGCTCAGTATTGTGTGTGGCCTCCACGTGCCTGTATGACCTCCCTACAATGCCTGGGCATGCTCCTGATGAGACAGTGGATGGTCTCCTGAGGGATCTTCTCCCAGACCTGGACTAAAGCATCCGCCAACTCCTGGACAGTCTGTGGTACAACGTGACGTTGGTGGATGGAGGGAGACATGATGTCCCAGATGTGCTCAATCGGATTCAGGTCTGTCGAACGGGCGGGCCAGTCCATAGCTTTAATGTCTTCATCTTGCAGGAACTGCTGACACACTCCAGCCACATGAGGTCTAGCATTGTCCTGCATTAGGAGGAACCCAGGGCCAACCGCACCAGCATATGGTCTCACACGGGATCTGAGGATCTCATCTTGGTACCTAATGGCAGTCAGGCTACCTCTGGCGAGCACATGGAGGGCCGTGTGGCCCTCCAAAGAAATGCCATTCCACACCATTACTGACCCACTGCCAAACCGGTCATGCTGAAGGATGTTGCAGGCAGCAGATCGCTCTCCACGGTGTCTCCAGACTTTGTCACGTCTGTCACATGTGCTCAGTGTGAACCTGCTTTCATCTGTGAAAAACACAGGGTGCCAGTGGCGAAATTGCCAATCCTGGTGTTCTCTGGCAAATGCCAAGCGTCCTGCACGGTGTTTGTTGATTTGTGGACATCGGGCCCTCATACCATCCTAAGTGAGACGGTTTCTAACCGTTTGTGCAGAAACATGCACATTTGTGGCCTGCTGAAGGTCATTTTGCAGGGCTCTGGCAGTGCTCCTCCTGTTCCTCCTTGCACAAAGGCGGAGGTAGTGGTCCTGCTGCTGGGTTTTTGCCCTCCTACGGCCTCCTCCACGTCTCCTGGTGCACTGGCCTGTCTCCTGGTAGCGCCTCCAGGCTCTAGACACTACGCTGACAGACACAGCAAACCTTCTTGCCACAGCTCGCATTGATGTGCCATCCTGGATGAGCTGCACTACCTGAGCCACTTGTGTGGATTGTAGAGTCTGTCTCATGCTACCACGAGTGTGAAAGCACCACCAACATTCAAAGTGACCAAAACATCAGCCAGAAAGCATAGGTACTGAGAAGTGGTCTGTGGTCCCCACCTGCAGAACCACTCTTTTATTGAGTGTGTCCCCTGTTGTCTATTCCATTTGCACAACAGCATGTGAAATTGATTGTCAACCAGTGTTGCTTCCTAAGTGGACAGTTTGGTTTCACAGAAGTTTGATTTACTTGGAGTTACATTGTGTTTAAGTGTTCCCTTTATTTTTTTGAGCAGTGTATATCAACTTCTGTCATTGTAACTGAAAAATGTGGAAAGACCTCAAGAGATATGAACACTTTTGCAAGTCACTGTATGTGTGTTTGTTTTTACGGAGCCCGCGAGGGGACACGCAATACTTTTGCGTTCGCTCGCAAAAGTTGTTAATCACCTTGAGAAAGCTGTGCATTTTGGAACAGCAGCACATCTGACAAACTGCTCACAAAATTTACAGCACTGATATGGCATTGATATGGTTTATTTGTCATATGCAGGTTAACATGCACTCAACAATGCGATTAAATGCTTAGGATAAGAAGAACCGTTTAACTCACTATAAAAACAAAAGTGCCGTGCAAAAAAAGTACACATCATGCAGCAGTAATAAGCAAATAAAGTGTCACAGATATGGTTTCGTGCAGTATTATTGTCAGTAGTTCAGTAGTGTGACAGCATGTGGATAATAACTGTCTTTAAGTCTAATTAAAGATCCTTTTCTTTAAGGCCGATTTTAAAATAAAACTCAATAAATCTCAAAAACAGATCTCCCACAAAGTATTGCGAGATAACGCAAAACTATTGGGTGAGAACGCAAAGAGTATTGCGAGCAAACGGAAAAGTATTGCGTGGGAACGCATACGTTTTGCGAGCGAACGCAAAAGTATTGCGTGGGGACGCAAAAGAAAAAAATTCCCCCATGTCCCCTCGCGGGCTCCGTATATTTTAACCATACATTATTCAGTAAATTCAGTCTGTCAGTACTAAAACAAGTTAACAGCCAAGTAATCAAATTGAGTAGAGTGCTGGCAGAGGTCTGAGCCTTTTAGTCGTTAGAGTGTCACAATTCCTTTTCAACTGAAGACATTTAAGTTCTCCCAGCAATTCATTTAACCTGATACTGTGGTATTGTAACAGAACACCAGTGTGTTCATTTCACTGAGATATTTCTTAGGCTCTATCTTAGAAACAACAAACGTTACTTAATATTTCAAACAACACTTGTTTTGATTTACTACATGCCTAAATAGTCCTCAGTTTAAAAGAATGTGACATCCAACCAATAGTTTCCTTACAGGTTACTCTAATGTACTATTTGTAAATCTGTATCACTCTGACAGAAAGAGTAAACTTAACCAAGGTGTTGAAAAAAATATAAGCTTAGAATGGGTTTCTTTTATCTAAACGAATGTAGAAAACAACTAAAAGGACAAAAACAGAAATAGGGCAAGACAAAGGCTTTGAGACTGACAAACTAACAAGTTGCAAATGATCTGTTTTACTCTATAGGGAGATGAAGCCGCTCCGACTCTTCTTTACAAGTAAATCTTGCTCTCTTTATGAAGCTAGAGTTTGAAGATTCCGCGTTATTGTGGTAAGACAGGCTTTAAAAGTATAGATATTATTCATCTGAAAAACCTTGCTAATAGCTCTTGCCTTTTATTTTTGTTCTCTCTCAAACTAACATAGAACATGCCCAGAGTTGCATACAAGGTTGCATCATTCAGCAGGGCAAAAAAGAGATTGGGCCACCTTGTCTTTCTGTAGGCACACAGAGTTCACACATGAACTCAGTGAACCCGGTGTATGGCATGCTATTGAAAGCCAAACGCAGAAACACCCCCCCCCCCAAAAAAAGTAGCTGTCTCTCTCCTCACGGCTCTCCTGCTTTTCTCCCACCCCAGTATTCAGATATACATGAATACAAACACAGGCGTGGAAATGGGCCAAAGTTAAGCTGCAATGGATGATTGACTTGCCTTGTAAGATGGATGTATATGCATGAGAAGGCCCATGTTGTGTGTGTGTGTTTGTGTGTGTGCACATCTGTGTATTTATGTATGTATAGGAGTATGTGTGCTTGTTCTCCCTAGAGAATAAAACTCAGCACTGCAGTGAAGTCAGGGCTATGAAAGGAATATGACTATATGAAATATGAATATAAAAGGAAAATGTAGAGGCTTCACATGATAAGCAAATGCATACCCACTCTGATTTATAACCATAATGATACTCTGGCTTGAGCTGGACAGTATAGATAGGATTGTTAAGCAGGGTTAAATCTGTGTTGCCCTCTTGAGCTTATGACACCATGACTGGGAATGCAGCATGCACTTATGAGTAGGCAACTGAAGATAAGACTTCAAGCTATATTAAGCCACATTTAAAAGGCAACCAATACCATCAAAAGAGCTAGCTATGGGTTCAGTCATTTTTATATGCTTAAAAATTTAAGTTGCTAAGGTCACTATTTAAAGATTTTCAGATGTATAATAAACAGTATTTACTAGAAAGTGGTTCTGTTTAGTTTGAGTCAAACAAAAGTTTCATGCATCCCTGTAGAACTCTCCAGCAGATAGAAACAACATCATTGACAAACCAAATGACTGCAACTGCTATTAATATCTTTTATCGGATTATTTGGCATATGCAGGTTAACACAAAGTCAAGAGTGCAATGAAATGCTGAAGATGAGAAGAACAGTTCGACTTGCTGTAAAAACAAGAAGTCCTAATAAAAAAAATACACAGTGCAGCAGCAATAAGCAACAAAGGGGCCCCAAATGTAGCTTAGTGCAGTATTATTTTCAAGAGTTCAGTAGTCTGACAGCTTGTGGATAACGACTGTCTTTAAGTTACCGCCTGCAAGAAGGTAGCAGACAGATAAGTCCTTTTGCTGGTTGGGTGTGGTCCTTGATGATGCTGCGTGCTTTACGCAGTCACCGGCTTTGATAATTGTTCTTGATTGGGTGGGGGGTGGGGGGTTGGGGGGGCTGCTGCCAGTGAAGACCATAATTAGACCAAAAATGTACAAAAAATATATGCAGTTTGCATTTAAAATTCAAACCCTTCTTTGTTTGTAAATATGCTCCATCCAGAACTCCTCAAGTGGCATAGCTATAACTTCACCTGGTTTAAATTCTGTAAAAAAAAAAAAAAATCTCACTTTTAAGCACCTTTTGCTATCCAATTGTTAATCAAAAAAAATAGTCCACAGATTAACTGATTAGCAAAATATTCGTTAGTTGCAGCCTTAGTGCATATGTATTCAGCCCCATTGAGCCAATAGCAATTGTAGCTCTGGCTGTATGTTTAGGTTGTTGTCCTGACGGGGGAAAGGTCAAACTCCACCCAGGTCTCAAGTCTTTCAAGCCTCTAACAGGTTTTCTTCCAGGATTGCCCCTGTATTTATCTCCATCCAACTCTCTGTCAACTCTGACCAGTTTCCTTGTCCTCGCTGAAGAGAAACATAATGCTGCCACCACTAATGTTTCACTTTAGAGGACGTCATTTTCGGGTTATGTGCAGTGTTAGCTTACACAAATAACACATCAGTTTGGATGAAGGCCAAAAACTGTGATAATAATGTTTATTCAATAATCCTCTGTGACAATGCCCTGAGGTATTTGCAGAATAGCTGTATTTACACTGAGATTAAATTAAAAAGGGCTGGACTATTTCAGTGATTTCTGACAGCAACTTTTGGTTCCTGATTTCTGTAGGTCTATATATATATATATATATATATATATATATATATATATATAATATATATATATATATACAGGGGTTAGACAATGAAACTGAAACACCTGGTTTTAGACCACAATAATTTATTAGTATGGTGTAGGGCCTCCTTTTGCGGCCAATACAGCGTCAATTCGTCTTGGGAATGACATATACAAGTCCTGTACAGTGGTCAGAGGGATTTTAAGCCATTCTTCTTGCAGGATAGCTGCCAGGTCACTACGTGATACTGGTGGAGGAAAACGTTTCCTGACTCGCTCCTCCAAAACACCCCAAAGTGGCTCAATAATATTTAGATCTGGTGACTGTGCAGGCCATGGGAGATGTTCAACTTCACTTTCATGTTCATCAAACCAATCTTTCACCAGTCTTGCTGTGTGTAGTGGTGCACTGTCATCCTGATACACGGCACCGCCTTCAGGATACAACGTTTGAACCATTGGATGCACATGGTCCTCAAGAATGGTTCGGTAGTCCTTGGCAGTGACGCGCCCATCTAGCACAAGTATTGCGCCAAGGGAATGCCAAGGTATGGCAGCCCAAACCATCACTGATCCACCCCCATGGTTCACTCTGGGCATGCAACAGTCGGGGTGGTACGCTTCTTTGGGGCTTCTCCACACTGTAACTCTCCCGGATGTGGGGAAAACAGTAAAGGTGGACTCATCAGAGAACAATACATGTTTCACATTGTCCACAGCCCAATATTTGCGCTCCTTGCACCATTGAAACCGACGTTTGGCATTGGCATGAGTGACCAAAGGTTTGGTTATAGCAGCCCAGCCGTGTATATTGACCCTGTGGAGCTCCCGACGGACAGTTCTGGTGGAAACAGGAGAGTTGAGGTGCACATTTAATTCTGCCGTGATTTGGGCAGCCGTGGTTTTATGTTTTTTGGATACAATCCGGGTTAGCACCCGAACATCCCTTTCAGACAGCTTCCTCTTGCATCCATAGTTAATCCTGTTGGATGTGGTTCGTCCTTCTTGGTGGTATGCTGACATTACCCTGAATACCGTGGCTCTTGATACATCACAAAGACTAGCTGTCTTGGTCACAGATGCGCCAGCAAGACGTGCACCAACAACTTATCCTCTTTTGAACTCTGGTATGTCACGCATAATGTTGTGTGCATTTCAATATTTTGAGCAAAGCTGTGCTCTTACCCTGCTAATTGAACCTTCACACTCTGCTCTTACTGGTGCAATGTGCAATCAATGAGGACTGACTACCAGGCTGGTCTAATTTAGCCATGAAACCTCCCACTCTAAAATGACAGCTGTTTCAGTTTCATTGTCCAACCCCTGTATGTATATATATATATATTATATATATATATATATATATATATATATATATATATATATATATATATATATATATATATATATATATATATATATATATATCTGCACTCATCAGATTTTTATAAAATTATGATGCATTTTTTCTCTCCACTGCCATGAGAATTTTCAGGTGGTAAGAATATCTTTGCATGATCAGGTAAATAAAATGCACAGGAAAAAGTAAAAAAATTAACCAGAACAGACTGGAATGTCTTTTAAATCTTCCACTTTTTCGTTTGTGAGGCTAAGGGCCCCATGTTTGAGCATACTGAACAGACAGGGCCACACATGGATGCTCAAACCTGGGTGAGTTACCAATCACCAGTTGCAGATAAGGGTCTTTTTAACAGAGCAGCATTACAGCACTTAGGTGGAATGTAAACTCTTTGTGGATATCTAGTAGACATTGTGTTTGTGTGTGCTGGGGCTTGTCTACATGCAGGAGCTTATTCACAAATGCATGAGCTTGTGCAAATGCATGTACATGTCAGAGGTAAAAATAGCAGCCAAACTCAGCAAACACGAAGGACTCCAATGTCATAAACACCCTGAAAGCAGCAGGCTAGGAGACAGCTGCCAGACGTTTCTTTGTCACTGTTAGGATGAAGATATAGGGGTGTGAATGTGTGATGTAAGAAGTTTCATGTAAAAAGGTTTTAATAATGTGTGTCAGTAAGGGGTGAGGGTGGGGGTAAAGGGTGGAGAAATGGATCAGGAGACACACGGCTGACCCAGTTTCATTGTTGTTCAACTGGTCCTGCTAACCGACTGATATTTCAAGTTTCCCTAACTTCTTTCCTTTCACCAACAAGTGAAGATAATTATGTTTATATGCAGACTGTATGAAATCAGAGCAGAGAGGCTACTGAAGCAGGAGTTAATTTAAAAGTAATTAAATGTATACAGAGACAATACACAAAAAGTTTCATTTTTGTAATTGACTAAAAAGTCAGCTATGGTCAGTAATAACCCCTCTAACACAAAAATATGTTCTGTTAATAACAAATCAGGTTTAGACAAACCATAAATTACAAATACAATCCGAGCAATGCACATAACACTCATCTGTTTCATTCATTTATCCAATCTGCACTGGCTGACTTTATACATAACATGTTTGGACAGCCTCAAGTCCAAACAGAACTTGTCCTACACAAGAGGGGCGAGGTTCCCCTAATCCTGGCCCCTTCTTTGTCCTCTCACAGCCATCAAGGACTAAGCACAAGAAGAGAAAGCTCATAGTGTTGTAATAAACCTGAGACTTTTTTTTCCCATCACATTACAGAATTCAGCTTCACACTAACCCAACATAAAAAGAGGGTTCGGGTTTGGTGGATGGTAACACACAAAGAGACTGTATCAGTCACCTGTTACCGTGTTGAGACAGCTTCTTGAAAGATTACAGATATTTCTAACATTAAAGTAGAATAATGGCATATATGAACGGCGCTGTACCAAAGTGTGAGCACAACTAATATATTAAACAAAAGCACAGTGTAGCCTTGAACGTTTGAGTGACAGTGTATGACTGAAAATGCTGTCTGCACTACAATAGTTTTATTTTAAGACTGCACTCATAATCCTTAAACTTTCTAAACAGTGTCTTGCTAAAATACCAACACAAAGTTGTGAATAAACGTGAAGTAGCAGGAAAAGGATACATGATTTTCACATTATATTACAAATCTTTTGCCCTTTTTATGCAAAATAGCATACAAATAGCATAAAAACAAGCAAAATAGCCCTTGCTCTGTCATTTTGGAAGGAAAGCATCAGTGAACATTAGGTTTTCAAGTTTTCTCACATCATATCTCAATGTTGTTTATGTACTTACATTGACTAGGCCATTCTAAAGCACAAACACACTTTGATCTAAACCATTCCATGGAAGCCCTAGCCGCACTACATGTTTAGGACCATTTTCCAGCAGAAGGTGAATCTGCAGCAGTTTCAGTTCTTGCAGCCTCTAATGGGTTTTCTTCCCTGAATTCACTGCACCCATCTTGTACATCAACTCTGACTACGATCCTGTCACTGCTGAAGAAAAGTGCTCCCACAGCATGATGCCGCCTCCACCATGTGTCATTGCTGGGATAGTGTGTTCCTAGGTGATGTGCAGTGTACACATAGTGCTTTGCAATAGGCATCAATGTTCAATTTAGGTCTCATCTGGCCAGAGCACCTTTTGCATTTGCCATGTCCCCTTCCTGGCTTTTGGCAAACCTTATATGGGACTTTTTAAAGCTTTAAAAAGCAACAACTTTCTTCTTCGTCCCTCTTTTATAAAGGTCACCACTTTTAATTTTGGCAAGCATGAAACAAAATTTTCAGGTCAGCAGATTCATCAACCCGACCTATGGATATCTGCAGCTCCTCCAGATTGACTATCTGCTCTGATTAATGATCTCTTTGGCCAGCTTGTCAGCGTAAGTGGACAGCAATGTCTTGACAGGTTTGCAGGTTTCTTTCCATTTTCAAAAGATTTAAAGCCTTTAAAACCTTATATCTTCTTTTCCAATTCACAATTATGCCCAACTTCATGCTGGGTGTGTAATGGCTGTTACGTCTGTGGCCTTTCTGTGACAAAATAGGAAAAATCTTAAGGGGTTTGAATATTTTTGCAAGTCATTGTAATGTACATTGCTACACCGAGAAAAAACTGTAACCTAAATGAACCCATCAGAGAATGTAAAATACAGATGGATCTGCAGGAGCCAGAGCACCTGCTGTTTTCAGCTGTAGCACTATCCAACCAAAACAAGGGCTATAAAATAAGGACGGATGCGGATAAGAACGTGCAGAGTAAGTGCTGCCTGTTGGTTTTGGCACCAGTGAGCCTCTTTTTCTAGTGCTTCCAACTGATTTTGAAAAAAATGTTTTGTTTCTGAAACATATTTCGAGTCATACTATAGCCACATAGCAGGTGGGTAAACATTCTTTCTACACGCTTCAAAGCTAATGCTGAAAACTGATCACATTATTTTTACATTTTATTGTTTCGTACGGTGGCCCATAGGTGTCAGGTCAAATACAAAAGCCACAACACGAATACAAAAGCCACAACACAAATACAAAAGCCACAACACAAATACAAAAAGCCACAATGGAAATACAAAAGCCACAACACAAATACAAAAGCCAAAACACAAATACAAGAGCACAACGGAAGTCAAGCAACCTGCATCAGAAGTAACGGTGCCTGTTGAATGAAACAACGGGAAGAGAATCTTTGCTTGCTAACAGCAGACAAATCTTACCCGTTTGATAAGTGAAACGCTTTTTTTTTGATAATCAGTCACACTGATTGGAACTATGAGTCTACAATGAGCTTTGACTTTGTTGCGTAAGTTAACTTACGCAGTTACAACAGTATGGATGTAAAATAGTCTCATTAGCATCAGACATTTTTTAGACATTGAATTTATGACACTGAATTTTTATCCTGTACAATTATGTATGTTAATTTTTTTTGTACTAAAAATTTGCCAGCAAAAATTCACCTGCAAGATTTCGCCTGCAAAAATTCACCTGCAAAAATTCACCTGCAGAAATTCGGCTGCAAAAATTCACCTGCAGAAATTCACCTGCAAAAATTTGCATGCAAATGTGCTCGGTATTCGGTATTTTCTTTCATCTAATGGAACTGAATGAAATGTTTGACCAGTATTTGCTTTTGTTGCTTTTAATTGTGGTTATAGTATAGATGACCCTTTACTATAATCTGAAGAGAGTGTGTTGTCACCTCTCATGGTTTTGGAGAAATAAAATTCTGAAAGTGGGACAAAAGCATATACTGGTTGAGCATTAGTAGATACTTTGACCAGTTATTTCTCCAAAGATGTACAGTAAAACTATTAAATATTTATTTTTTTACATAAAACATTTATGTGAAAGTTGTAAAAATATAATTAAAATAAATGTTCTGAACGTTACTTTTCTGTTTTCCTTTTATATTCTCAACCGTCGCCAGGATCGGGTCCTTTCTGCTCCATTACCGTAATGCACCTTGTATGGGCGAAGCTAATCTTTAAAAGGGAGCTGGTGTCGGCTCACTTAACCACAGTACAGTAACATATCTGCAGGTTAACGCCATCTGTTCTCGGTTTTTGAAACAGAAAATCCAGTTTCCTTAAGATTTACAAAGTTTCCCTCATCCCACTTTCTGCTTACGCTTACTCATCATTGGTAAAATGGCAGAGTACAAAGTGTATAACAAGAAAATAAGGACACTAAATAATACTGCTGTTGAATGACTTCCGTTGTGGCTCTTGTATTTGTTTTGTGGCTCTTGTATTTGTGTTGTGGCTCTTGTATTTGTGTTGTGGCTCTTGTATTTGTTTTGTGGATTTTGTATTTGTGTTGTGGCTTTTGTATTTGTGTTGTGGCTTTTGTATTTGTGTTGTGGCTTTTGTATTTGTGTTGTGGCTCTTGTATTTGTGTTGTGGCTCTTGTATTTGTGTTGTGGCTTTTGTATTTGTGTTGTGGCTTTTGTATTTGTGGTTGGGCTCTTGTATTGTGTTGTGGCTCTTGTATTTGTGTTGTGGCTCTTGTATTTGTGTTGTGGCTCTTGTATTGGTGTTGTGGCTCTTGTATTTGTGTTGTGGCTCTTGTATTTGTGTTGTGGCTCTTGTATTGGTGTTGTGGCTCTTGTATTTGTGTTGTGGCTCTTGTATTTGTGTTGTGGCTCTTGTATTTGTGTTGTGGCTCTTGTATTGGTGGTATTGGTGTTGTGGCTTTTGTATTTCTGTTGTGGCTCTTGTATTTGTGTTGTGGCTCTTGTATTTGTGTTGTGGCTCTTGTATTTGTGTTGTGGCTTTTGTATTTGTTTTGTGGCTTTTGTATTTGTTTTGTGGCTTTTGTATTTGTGTTGTGGCTTTTGTATTTGTTTTGTGGCTTTTGTATTTGTGTTGTGGCTTTTGTATTTGTTTTGTGGCTCTTGTATTTGTGTTGTGGCTCTTGTATTTGTGTTGTGGCTCTTGTATTTGTGTTGTGGCTTTTGTATTTGTTTTGTGGCTTTTGTATTTGTGTTGTGGCTTTTGTATTTGTGTTGTGGCTTTTGTATTTGTGTTGTGGCTTTTGTATTTGTGTTGTGGCTTTTGTATTTGTTTTGTGGCTCTTGTATTTGTGTTGTGGCTCTTGTATTTGTGTTGTGGCTTTTGTATTTGTGTTGTGGCTCTTGTATTTGTGTTGTGGCTTTTGTATTCGTGTTGTGGCTCTTGTATTTGTGTTGTGGCTCTTGTATTTGTGTTGTGGCTCTTGTATTTGTGTTGTGGCTTTTGTATTTGTGTTGCGGCTTTTGTATTTGACCTGACACCTCTGGGCCACCGTAGTTTCGGTCTAAATAAAATTAAGTTTAAAGAGACAAAAAAGCATCTTGCAAAGCTGAAATGTACTTTACAGGGATCCAGGAGCAGATGTGTGTTCACTGCCTGACTAAAACAGGGCTGTGTTTTCGATCACCCAAGAAAACTGACTTAATATAGTCAATCACAAAATTAGGGTACCAACTTCATTCATGTAGACAACCATGTTGTCCATATGGTACATGTGAAACACTGAGACAGGGAAAGTAAAAGAAGACAAGCAAAAATCTATACTTCAAGATAAATCAAAGACACTAACAGAAGTTCATAGAAATGTGTAGAAATCATCCAGCAGAAAGAAAAAAAGCCTTAAACACACACATGAACAAAGTGTATGGAAGGTTTCACTGTTCACCGTTTCCGGAATATATCAGTTTTTTTTAAACAGTGTAAAAATAGCTATTTTACATTTACAGGATGACTCACACTAGATCCAGCTAGATCTCTATATTATGGCAACAGTGGGAAAAAAACACATCCTGTCCGTTCATCTCTACAGTCTATCTGTCCAATCTAAAAGTTATAAAGTTAGCCAATGCCGTTATAACGCAATTCTTGGGTAAACATACAGATGAAATGAATATGAGCACATGAAGAACATGATGTGAGAAAGTTTTTAAATAGTTCTAAAAATTTGTTCCAAGTCCACAAAGTTGTTTATGGATTTGCAAGGTGCAAATGTCAAATCAAGGTTACTTCACTGAACTGAGCCAAGAAAAACATATCCAGTTCAGTTACAGTAAGTATAGAAATTACAACACAATTAGTTTGATAAGCAATAGATTGGAATCAGTGTGGCCAAAACCAATAGTTAAATACAATTAAGAATCTATATGCTTCTTTATGTTAGCCTATTATACACACTGAACTTTTTAGTTATAATGTGACAAAATGTGCTAAATGTTCAATGAGTATAAATACATTTGCAAGACACTATTTTTTCCAGTTTTCAGATAAACCAGCACAGATCGCAAATGTCCCTGCTTCATCTACATCATCCATAAATTATTCTACTAAGTAAATTGAGAAGCAACTGAAAAAACAAATTCCTACACCTGACATAGGAACCACCATACCACAACCATGACTGCCAGTTAACTGGACAACTTTTAACATGATATATCATTGGACATTTTGCCATGTCAGGGTCTGCAAACTAACCACAGCACAGTGAACAGACGTGCACACAGATGCATACTTTTTGACATTAGAACCCCCTGATTATACTGATAAGTGGATGACTGGACACTGGATACTTTAATTAGATTGTGGAATTAATCACATGGGTGATGTACAATTAAGGCAAAGACTAAGAACAAGAAATGCATGATATATATCAGGAGAGTCTGTAAAATTAGAACTGTGTTCATTCATTATAAATGCAATGACAAACATGTGCGAACACTAATCCAAACAGCTAAAAAGCTAAATGCCTCCTTGCACAAAACTGAGAAATATTTTGACTGAGAAAAACTTTAACTATACCGCCATTTTTCAAAGCACACAAATCAGGTATAATTGGCATTAATTCCTAAAGTTCATGTTACATCAGACATTTTTTGGAAATGAGAAATATTTATAAGCAGCAATAAATACAGATAGGCATCAGGCAAAAGTAAAATTATCTGCAAGAAAATATGGTTGAACTTTTCCTAAAGTTATTATAAAGTTATTTTTTTCAGAGGTTGAGAAATGAAGACAACTTTAAAGTTAGCTTTTTTATTTTAATTATCAACACTATTTTTGTTAAAACATTTTTAATCTAAAAACTAAATATTAAGATATTTTAGAATATTTTTGATCCCATCATATGATTCTTATCTGCAACTGAAACTGTATTAAATATGACTTTCTAAAAGTCCCCTCATGTAACTTTGTGGCTCATTATTCAAGCTTCCGAGCAGATTTCACAAGAAAATCTGTTCCCTAAAATAGCTGTAACTGCACAACTCCAATGCTGAGGGGAAGTTTATGAGCATAACAACTGAGTTATGTAAGAAAAAACATTAAATTGAATTCAATTTCAATACAATTTACTGACAAAGCAAAACATTAAGAGATAGCGGAGCCCCGGTACTTCTTTATTCTAGTTCTATAATGCTGTTTAGCCTGTTTTGAACTTTTACCTGTTTTTAGAAACATTAGATTTTTTTCTTTTCTTTCCTTTATCATGCCACTGCAATGTACTTTTTTGTAAATCACTTTAAATTGTCTTGTTAATAAAATGTGCTATACAATTAAACTTGCCTTGCCTTTATACTGCTGCGTCCTTCTCACGTAAGGCGAGAGCAGTGCTACAGGCAGTCAGCCACATTGCATGCTGTACAGAATTGGTGTCATTTTTCTTTAAGTAAACAGATAGTTATGTTTTGATTGTTTAAGCTGTTGTAGCTTGGTGCAGTGAGTACAAATTATGTAATATGTTATTAATGTGAGCTACCAAAATGAAAGACTAATCATCAATATCACCAATATCATTTGTAACGGAGGCTGTAAATACCTACTTGCCCTAAAATCTCCACTGGACCAATATCTTCTAATCAAGGAAAATGTGATTGTAACCCTCCAAATTTGTCATTAAGGCTGATGTAGCTTTACTTCTTCTTCGATCAGCCTTCATCATCTCCATTGTAATGGCTTTTTAAAGCTTTGTTATAACAATCTCATCATTCCCATTGCCTTTTTTGTGATGTCAGTATCCATTACTATATATTGCACGTCAAATTAGTAGCCCACATAAGCTTCCTCTGATCACAGGGACCTTCGTAATGAGGACAGTCATAGCTGTCCTCAGATGACCTGCTATCATGTTCCTAATCTGCCCGTCTCTCAAAAATCAACACACGTTATGATGTTTATAACTGTGTGTGAACAGATAAAGGGTAAAGGCAAAGGTTCCCAGATAAAATGCAGAGTGGATAAGGAGAAAAAAAAAGGAGATAAAAAAAATTGCTACAGTTTGACACACCCTTTACAAGTGCAATCAACAACTTGTCATTTTTACTAGATCAAGTCCCTCTCCACAGATGAGCCAATTTTTTCACCTGCCTGCAGCAAATACGTTGCTACATTTCAAGCAAATACAAAAGTACAACTGTTCACTGTGAAGCGATTTGATTTGACATGTTCAGTTGCTTGACAGTATGTCATGCAGAGCTCTTTAATGCCAGTGGCCTTCACAAACGTTCTTGATCAGACCTGGCTGCTCTGGAAAGCTTCACTGTCCCAAATCTAAATAACACCACACATTAAAAAAGCTGTAATCTTTGAGCACCTCATTGTTCAGTTCTACCCTAAGATATATTCCTGCTTATTTAGGGTTAACAACTGTGCACCGTATCAGCATTACTTGACATCCCACTGTATACTGTTCTGATGCTACTTTTTTAATGCACACACGTAAAAGACACTATAGGTGGCGTACTGCTGATAGGACCAGCTGAACCCATCAACAGCTTATCCTTGATCCTCTTCAACAATACCAGAAATCCTGGGACATGAAACATGAGATGCGTCCTGCACAACAGTGTGACCTTGTAACAAGAGGAGCCGCATAAATACATATGACACAGTGCACAGACTGGGTAACGGTTCACAACAGCAAGGCGGAGAGATCTATTATTAGACCAGTCATCAGTTCTTCAGATAACCTTTCCAACTCCTGCTCTGTTTCGCAGGGTCCCAGAGGTGTCGTTGTAGTTTGGATCTGGTGTCAGTCATAACTCTGACAGGTGCCGGGATAAATATCAGATCTCTGTCTGAGCAAGTTTAATTTACAGTCTCTAAAATTAGCAAAGCAATTACACTGAGTCTCTTTTTGGAGTCGCAATGCAATGCCGAAAGAAAGAGAGAGAAGAGAATGTGAAACTTTCATTATTTGGTAATGAATGCACTGGAAAAAATATGTTTGGCCCTAGCATGTGTTACGTTGGGTTTAGATAGCACCTACCACAGTTTTTGGTCCTCATGGTAAGTAGGCAGAAAAAATCATAACATACTTTATTGCAGAAGCATGATCTCATACTGTAAAAATCTGAAAAATCCAACAGATATTTTAAGCATTTATTAAATTGGAAAAAAATGTAACATTGGCACCTATAACGATTATATAAAATACATTTTACTCTTTTGCTATTTTTTAACTATTTCTACTTTCAGGTTGATCTGTGTCTCTAGGAACATTCAGTTAGTAGTCAATGAACATCTGACACAGAGGCTAATTTATGCATCTTTAAAATGGAAAAGACAGGAGAATATACAATTTAAGTAAATCCAGTGATAATTTTCAGAAGTCAAAAAATGGCTACAAAAATAGCTACTCATCAAAAAACTCATCTTGTCTAACACCTCGTGCCAAGGGATGTATTTAGTATGGTGGAGGATCTATCATGATGTGGGCTTGCTTTTCCTCCAAGAACAAGAACAATATTTGTTGGTGTACTGTATATCTGCAACTATCTTATCTAGTATAAAGTAAAATCTTAAATCTTAAAAAATAGATTCCTGTTTTTTTGGCTTCAATCTTTCGATCTATCCGGCTTGGGCTTATATCATGTTCAGCTATTTCAATTTGGCAATACTTCTTAGAAACAGCTACTGCTTCCTGGTAATCTGTGTGTTTAATTAAGCCAGTGAGAATAGCACAATTTTCCATGTAACATGGGAACACTATTGCTCCTTAGTAACAATTATCAAGAACACAGGTTCCTCAAAATACACAGAACCTGGAGGGAGGAGGGATGTTAGTTGCTAAACAACATTCCCTATCATGCCACAATGACACTATTCTATAAGGACACAGCAGAAATCTCTTCATTCTAATATAGGAAAATCCCATCACCCAAATAAAAAAGATATGTATAAAAAAAAAGCTGTTTTTTGTTTACTTTTTCAGGTCGATGACAAGGATGACGATCTCCAACAGTTTACAGCATTTTTTGACTATTTTGCATCTAATCCATTTGAACATAAAGGATTACCACACCTTTTTCATGTCAAAACTCAATTTTTTCCAGTCTAAAACTTTCAGAGACTGGTCTGGCTTCAAATAAAGAACCTGCAAAAAAGCAAGCGTGGATGGATGGATGGAAAGATGGATGGATGGATGGACGGACGGTAGATGGATGGATGGAAAGATGGATGGATCGATGGACGGATGGATGGATGGAAAGATGGATGGAGGGATGGATGGATGGAAAGAAGGATGGACGGACGGATGCATGGATGATGGAAAGATGGATGGATGGATGTTATCTGTGCAGTTATACAGTAAAGCAGGATGAAAGTTTGAAAGAGTTTGTTGTACTGTTTATGCATTAAGAAAATATACACTTTTTATTTTTCTGGCTGTAAATTAGTGTTCTGATGTGCTGTGTAACAATTACAATTTTACAGATGCAGTGTGTAACTACAAATGTAAATGTGTATCTACACAGACAGGTGTAATACATGTGGTACGTTTCATCTCACTAATGGGTCTAAAGGGAGCGCCAGACAATGTCAGTGTTTTTGTCTTGTCACCTGATTGCTCTTAGAACTTGCATTTCCCTCTCTGGGTGTTGGGACAGCAGGTGGTGCTGGGGCCCTTCTCTTCTTGGACTCAGCTTTGGCATGCATTGTGGGAATATCAGTAAGGGATTGAGACTGCTCCAAGGAGCCAGGACATTCCTCTGCATAGGAGAACCCTGATGCAGTGGACAGACCCTGTGGGTAACATGAAGAATAAAAGGAGAGGAGATATCAATTATCAAATATTAATGATAAAAAAATACATATCAAGATGTGTAATATACAAACGATTGCTTTAGGCTCCATTAACATTTTTTCTCTTGACATTAAAATACTGGGCAATAAAAAGAGATTATACGAATCTTGCACTATTGCAAGATTAAATATTACTTTGTAGAATTGTTTTTACTTTAACAGTATCGACAATTCTTATTTTTACAGACAATGATGCACTCCCATGTAGATGGTCATATGTTTTAACTTTGTTCTAACACATTTTTATTAAACACAAAGAAACATCTTGTTGATTATTAAATCTCATATTACTGGCACGTCAAGCCCAGCAAGAGTATAACACCTTCTAAATCCATCTGAATAAGTATCAAAACAAACACAGACACTCAGAAACATAAAGTAGCATGGCAATATAAGTCATTGTTTGGTCATAACTCATACTGCAGCACTTGTATGAGCAAGCTGAAAGTGCAGCCTTACTTTCAAAGGGTGGCTGCTCTTGACTGAATGCACTTCAACAAAAAAGGGACTTGAATGTGTGATCAAAGAGAGCCTTGAGTGCTCCTGAAAATCTGAGCCTCCCTGTGGCTCAGCTTGGAAAAGAGCCTTGGCACAACAGAGGCACCACACCAGGGTGTGCAGCCCCATGATCCATGTTAAATGTTTAAAAGCAAATTAAGCGATGGGTCCAGACAATGCCTGAATGCAACATTAAAGAGCAAAAAGGAACATTATGTTCTAATCATTAGAATTAATAAACCCCAAGGTCACAACATGCCACCATCAGGAGTGCAGAAAGGTTTAAAGGCAGTGAAGAAATCGTTGCTCTCTCATGGAGTCCCAGAAACAGACGCACAGAGAAGCAAGCTCGCACGACCACCACAACATTCTAGAGGCTTTTGTATTTTGTTATAACGACTAAACATAAAACATCTTTCAATAGAGTTTGCAAAATCTCAACAGAGTTCTAACCTAATATACCACAAAAAAACAGTAAATACTTTACAAAATGGTACAACTCTTCTTTGACTGAACAGTTGTTCTCTCTGTGATATGAGGGATATGTTCACAGGATGACAGGAATAGGAAGAGGCGAAGGGCAGAAGGAAGTGTGGCAGGCAGCAAACTGTGAGTGATGAAAACAAGAAGGATTGCTGGAGGGAAGGCTGATACGATTTGGAATCCCCAAAAAGAAGACGCTTCAACTGAAAAACAAAATGTTCAAAGGAAGAAAGATACATGAACTCTATCTGACTTTTTCACCTGCTCACTCTTACTCCTTCGACCTAGTTAAAAATACTTAAAAAACTGCAAGTGGGTAAAATAGATCAAAAATGTTCTCTGGCACTTGGGAGGAGAACCCAAGTCGGCACTGCATTTATAATGACAATGTGAGGATCAAAAAAGGAACCTGGAGAGCATATGCATAACTATTTGCATCATTTACATATTGCATCTTGTCGTGATACCTGTTTCTGAGGGGATATAAATATAAAATAACACATTAACAAACAGAAATTTAAGGTATAACAAAAAACTATTTATGATGCTGACAAAAGCCTCCATCACCTGCTGTGATTTCAACTTGGAATACTTGTTTTTGTGCAAGCATTAAAAAAAATCACTGTTACTGAAATGAAAGACATGCAGTATTTCTCTGTCCTCTGGTTGAATCTCACATCTAAGATCCCTAGCGCATGTGCATGATTGGGAAACGAAGCTGTAAAAGCTGTGCATTTTATAGACCTCAGAAATGAATAACTGACAGAATGTATGAGGGAGAAATACCAAAATCATCTCTGAAGACTTGTCAAAAGAAGGTGAGATCTTTTCCATGAAATCCATGCAACATTCATTAACTGCTCACAGTTAAATCCATAAAAATTACAATAAATATCCTTATGTGTAATCCATGCAATAATTATTAAAATATACAGTTGAAGCAGTAGAGAGTGAAACAAGCATATTCTCATATTCTGGGACTGAAAGACTGGAAAGGCCTGTGTGGAACAATATATTAACTGTCTTATCTTTAGAAGTATAAACAAGGAAATTACGTATAATGATTTTCCATTTTCTACAAGTATTAAATGAAATGAGTAATCTTTGATTATCAAGTTAAAAGACGTATGATTGAGAACTGATAATTAAAATAAAAAACATTAAGGTTTAAAATTCTCAATCAGCTATATATGAAAGAGATAATGTTGATCATTTGTGATGTATGAATAAAAAGGATGAAGTTTAAGTAATGGTTTTAAACTGTAAATGAAGTAAACGCTATAACTAAAAGTTTGAGCAGCACCGATGTAAGAATTAAAGCCTCTGTTTCAGAGGAAGTGCAATGTTGAGTGAGACAGGAATAGAGCAGATGTTCAGGAATTGGGGAAGTGAGAGCTGTAGCTTACAGCACAAGGCTGATGACAGAGGTGGGGGCGCAGGTCAAAGAAGAGGCCAGCAGACAGCTCAGGACTGAGGTGATGATGGACCTGACTCACTAGTTTCAGCATCAGGGAAAGACAGGTTAAGTTGATTGATTCATTTCTATTATTGAAATTATTATGTGTTGCCGAATTTAAGCTGTTACTGACTCCTGCATAACAATACTAATTAAAGAAAGCATATAAAATTCTAGTTAAATCGTGGACATTCATTTAATTGAGTCACCTTATTTTTGGTTTTTCATTGGTGGTAAAAAGTTTTGTTGCCTAGTTCTAAGAAATTTTAGGAGGTTTTTATAGGTAGCCAAGTTTGTTAAAACAACGCCCTTGGGGCTCGTGCCGAGCCACTAAAATTAACCTAGCCCATATACCAAGAGCCAGTTGTAATATTAGGGAATGAGCGGCCGTTAACAGAAGTGACTGTCGATGTGTGAATGACTGCCGTGGGCTACTCGGTCGTCCAGACCTCCAGTTGAGGAAGGGCGAGACTTTTGTATGAAGGCAGTCAGAGGCTAGGCGAGTCAGGACTTAAACAGGACTTTCAGTAAACCTGCTTAGTAAGATCTTTCAGGTTTAGGGAAGTCCGGACCCGTTGGATGGAGAGCTGGATTGAGCAATCCCCTAGACATAGGGAAGTAGGAGGGAGGGGTTAGCTCCTCAGACAACGAAAGACTTCAGTGGGGTTTACAGAATGCAGAGAGAAAATACAGATGCTCTCGCATATATTTTGATGTAGTAAAGTTCATGCAGAGTTTATGGGTTAGGAAGATTTAGAGCGTAAGTATTTTCAAAGGAAATTTATAAAATAGTAATCTATCCCCAAACATGAGTAAGGAACACCTAATGTCTAGTAAAAGCCAGTATAGTGAGTTGATTAAGTATTTACACCCCATTAACATTTTCCAATTATGTCACAGTACAAATGTCAATATTTGTTTTGCCAGACCAACACAAGGTTACACTCAATTCTGAAGAGAAAAAAACCAATACATGTTTTTCAAAATGTTGTCAAACAAAAACCTAGAATCTGCCAACAGGACAAAATTTGTTTTTATTGATAATTGGCAAGAAGAAAGCTTTTCCTGATAAGAGAGAAGTCGTCCAGTTTGTAGTTGGATACAGGCCGTATGAGGGACACAGCAGACATGTGAATGAAGGTGTGCTGGTCAGATGAGAGCAAAACTTTCTATGTGTGGAGGAAAACACTGCCTGTTGGTGGTGGCAGCATCATGCTGTGGTTTCCCTGGTCACCAACTCTGATCAGATAGAGTGAAATGCAGACCAATCCTAGAAGAAAAAATGTCAAATGCTGCAAGAGACATGAGACTGAAATGGGGGGTTCACATTCTAGCAGGGCATATTGTCAGAGGTACAGTTAAGCCCATAATTACTCATACATCTGGTGGATTTAGTTAGAAAGTTTGTTTTTATTCAAAAAAGAAGTTTTTATTTCATGTCTGGAAATGACACAGACATATCCTAAAACAAAATAAGACAATATACAAGAAGCATTATAGTGGAAAAAGTGATTTCTCTGTTTTTAAATCCTATGTCCAAAATTAATAACACTCTTGTCAATAATCAATGGGAAAGCCTTTCTAGCTATTATAACAACCAAAAAGCTTTGCATAATTGCTGAAAAACTTCTTGCATGTCTCCACTGGTATTGTGTCATGTTTCAACTCTTTTTCGCTGTGTGGAGTGTCTTGTTTCTTTTAATAATATTTTGTATTGTAGCCATTGGAACTTGAAGAGCTTTACATACGGCCCTGTAGCACTTTCCTGTAAGCGGTCACAATGTGCAGTCCCTCACTGAGGGTAAATAGGATACATTAAAACAGCATGCGCTATTTTCTGGTAGTCCATGCTGTTTACGCTAACGTAGAACCTTGAATTTTCCCACTAATTCTTACAACTGATGGTACACACCCTTTTACATTAAATGTAAGTCAAACAGACATTTTTGCTGAAATCTATGGCATGCTGTAGTACTATACTTTGGCTACACGTCTATATCCTGTTCAGTCAGAAGAAATATGTTGGTCAGGTTAAAAGATTACTAAAGAATATAAATCTGCCATCGGGTATAAATAGTATTGAGCTCAACAGGATACAAAGCATATGTTTGTGTTGGAATAGCCCAGACAAAGTCAAATTGATTAAACTAACACTTGGTTTTGATTTTCTTTTTAATTAGTTTCCATTTGAACCATAATTACAAAAACATAATTTCTGAGATGTCAGCGTTTCCAGGACCACACACTCTTACCCTGACCTACACAGCAGTTCAGCTCTTAATGAACATTTACAGATAAGATGCTGGGCTTTTAGTACTAATGTAGCCAAGGTAGCGTAATCTGATGCCTTCAGGCTGATAACAGCATGTCTGTTTATGTGTGAGTGTGTGTGTGCACGCTCTTTGGTGCACAAATGCATGTGTGTGGTCTGATAACAGTCGGTGGATGAAAAAACAATCATATCAGAGAGAGAAGCCAAGCTGCATTAAAGCCCACTGATAACGATAAGGCTGAGAATTAAAATATCTATAAATCTAACTTAGGTTTTGCCTTAGGTACATGTTGGTATTCTGATTACATCATAAAAAAACACAATGCCCAGTGCTTTGTCTTTAGCACAAATAATATAATGTGCAAACTTTATTTATTTTTGGACTTCCTGAACTTGTTCAGTTTTTTCCCCAGTATTTTCAAATAATTATATGAAGGAAATGAACTATATAATTCAAAGCATGCTAAGAAGGCAATACAACCACATTACAGCTTGGAACCTGGAAACAGACCAACAATGGAGGCAATGCACAGTGTTAGTGATATGACAGAAAACAGGAGGGTGGAGTCAAGCCAGCAGCTTTTTAACTTAGTGAAACGGTGAACAGCAGAGAGCCACCAGTGTTTCTCAACATAATACAATTTAGTCCCTTCTTGATTAAGTTACGCATGTAACAAGCAGACACTAGCAGCTGAATGTAAATCTGTTTAACAGTGACGTGGTTAGAGGGAGTTTTATGTTGGAGTTTAAACATACAATAATTCGTTGTTAACAAACCTATCAGAGATGCTAATATTACATAACATTTTCAGATAAAACCAATAAGCTGGTGACCATAACCCTCTGACTCTGTGATTAGGACTACGGTGCATTAACCCTCCACTTACTGTTTGCTATTAACATGTATTTCAGATTTTTCGTTGTCTGACTTATAATTAAGTTTTTGCATGTAAAACAGGTAATTTTTCTTTAATATGAGAGGGGGCTGCTATAAAATGTGGAGACAGGTGCTGCCCTCTGGAGGACAATGGCAAACACAACAACATTACTTAACTGTTAAAAGTTTATATTACTGAAGCAAGTGTAATCAAGTTTTTAAAGATCCAGACCTAAACTAGAATAAAAAATAATTCTACATTTTAACTTTTAAGTAACATAACACAACATCAGTTTGAACTGCTGACTTGGAACAGCGGTCTTTACTGATTAGACTAAAAGCAAAATCACATTTGAACCTACCATTTAACGAAGGACAAAATGAACCTAACAGCTTGCAGTACCAACAGGTCTTTGCTGTTTGTTTTTCAATATATGCCGTAGTTACTCTTATACCATCCACCCAAAAACTTAGATGAGTAATATAGTAACCAGTTAAGATGAGATTAAAAATATATGTTAAAATAAACGTTTGCATTTGATAAATAATACGAATAATTACATTGGATTTTGTGTTTTGAATTGCAATATCATCAAAGTCATCCATGTCCAAAGCCTTTCTATCAGTCTGCAAAGGAAAGGTAAAACTCGCATGCAGCATTCAAAGACACATATGCATTTAGTGTTTCTCAAAGCAGTCTATTAGTTAGCAATCTATTCCACAACCTCATGTTTATTCATAGTCTTTAAGAATTTAATCTTAAAAATGAATCTTTCTAGTGAAAGATGCATTTTTGACACAGCCTCATGCAGGTATCATTAAAACATTTTGCTTAATAAAGCAAGAGCGCTAAAATTTTTCTAATATAGAAGTAGATACTTTGTGTCTGACTGAAGGTATGGCATGACAATGACAAATTACGAAATGTGTCTGACTTGAGCTCCGTAGACTTAATGGCTACTTGAGAAAAAAATAACAGAATTGCAACATTTCAACATGGATCAGAGGTTTCAGATTTTTACACATTGTAGCTTTACTTTTCACTAGCAAGATAAATGAAAAACTGGGATTGTTCTTAAAGAAATGGGTTTAGGTAACAATATGGCTACCTCTTACTTCAGAAATAGGTAAATTACTCCCTGTGTGTGACTTCTAGCGTCTTACCTTTGATTTCCGTTTGCTGAATGGGAAAATATTTAACAGCCCTTTCTTTTGTGGTCTTCCCAAACTAGCAGTACTGGAATAAATGGAATCTACAAAAAACAGAGAAACATAAAGAAAGGAGAGTTAGGTATGGCATCACTAATGAAACATGTTAAAAGAGTTAGAGGCCAGGGTCAATCTGAAACTTTTTTTAGAGATTAATTTGGAGTAAAAGCCCCTGAAGTGCATAAATAATGGTAATAAACAACAAAAGCCTGAGTGCTTTTTAAATGTTCAATTCAAATTATGTTATTTAAGTTAAAAATATATTTACTCACAAATCCCAAATAGTTTTTTAATTCTTGATAATAAAAGAAAATAGTTTATATCATTAGTGTTTTCTGTAACTTTTTTTTAAGGTTCATTTCAAACATAATTCAGTCATTCACTTATTTCCCAGCAGAGGGCGCCACAGATAAACACTTTTCTACTACCTCTATTTAACCTTCACATGTTAAACTGCTTTACTCACACAAAGAAATATAAGCTAAAACATTTCAATATAACAAGGCTACCTTATTCAGTGCAGGAGTGATGTGATTTGATTTCTAAATAAGCAAAGCTAATTACATTAATTACAAATTATTCAGAAGGAATGGTTTAAAACTATAAAAAACTAAAACTTCACACCCCACTGAGAACAATTTTTTTAAACCCCTAGGATTACACTAGCAGCCTCCCAAAGTCTTTTAAAAACCAAAAAACCAATACTTTTTTTAATGAGGAAGAGGCGGGCAGACGGGGGTTTTAAAGACACCCCACGGGGGGTTTAGGGGAGATGGCATTTAACCAACAAACAAACATGAAGAATAATACCTGAGTTGTTCAGAGCGGGGACTGAAGCCGTTTTAGGCTGAAAAACTGGAAAAGATTTACAAACAAACGAAATCATTGACAGATAACCTACATTACAATAAACTGATGAATCTGGTGTGATCTGTGGAGGCACAGGACTGCAACAGGACCTTCAAAATGCAACACAAACTAAAATGATTTGGAGATTATTTAAGTAAATAATAAACAATTTTACAGTAGCCGGAAAAAGAGGTATGAATGTTTTCATATGTGTTTCAAAATACACTGAAGTTTGTGATTTGAACATGGCACAATGTGAAAAAGCTAAAATAAAATTGAATCCCTTTTTGCAGGGCACTCCCATGAAATTACTAGAAAAACCCCAAATGGATGCTTTAAATTAAAAACTAAATTTTTGGATTTTTAAAAAATGACTTTAATACTTTGCTTTTTATTTTCTTTTGCCACACCCCACTTTTTTGTGATAAAAAATGAAAATTATAAATGTTTGGTTTTGGTTTCTTTAAAAGGGCCCTAAATCATAAATCGGGCCCTTTGGGCTTTTAAAATGCCAAAAAAAAAGGGGAACAATACCTTTTAAGGGGGGGGGGGGGGGGGGGGGGGGGGGGGGGCAAATCCCATTTAATTAAAGGGTTTTGATTTTTTGACATTTTGAAACTACTGTCGTAAACACAGCGCCACATTACAAAAATTTTAAATTTGAGAAAAAGGTTTACCAAAAGACTCTGAAAATGCACATAAGTCCTTGATCCCCAAAGCTCGTCAGAGTTTTTGGGGGGGAAACCCGGGTGGGGGACAAAATTGCCGTCTTCAGGAGCGGGGACGTTTTGAAAGGGCCCAAAACCCGCACTTTTCCCGATGGTGGTATCAAAGCCTGGGGGGAAACCAGGGGTTTTTGGGACCCTTTAAACAGCCTTCGGGGCCTGCCGGGGAAAGTTAAACCACCAAACGCACGGGTTTCGACACACAGAGGAAATAATAATGGAGACAATTAGTCAGATGCATTTTCAGATAAAAGCCTTATTAAGTAAAAATACGTCAATCAATGGACAAATTGCACATATGTAGTTGCACAGCAGGAAATTGTTCGATCAATGAGGGTGGAAATTACCACACAAAAACGGTGGGCTCCACTCCTACGGCAAGGAAATGAGGCAGTTTTGTGAAGAATTTAAAACAACAAAAAAAACCTGTAGAGGAAAAATAAAATGTGAGGTGTAGTAACAAAGAGCACCTTTTAATTAGCTTCAAAAAACAACATGTGATGCCGGGGAAAAAGCGCATGATGTGCTTTTTCCCCTTGTTAAACCCAGTCCCCCTAATTTCCGATCTGAGTTTTCCTCCTCATCCGTAGTCACAAGTTTCTCTTCTTTCCTGAAAAACATGACTATGGGGAGCATAAAAAAGGCTCGCTTTGATAGTTAAAAAGGTTTTTTATTGTTTCTCCCTTAAAAGATAATTCTTGAAGGATTTTTTTGCAAGTGCCTTTGTCTGGGAGCAGATTGATTAGAGAAAATCCGGCGAGAGGGAAAAAGAATGCGCTTTTTATTGCAGGAAACTTGTGATATTTGACCTTTCCCGGGGAAAGTTTTGACATCCCTAAATGTTGCCCGATAAAATTGACAGGAGCCTGCATCCAGATAAGAATTGAGAAAATTTTTGTTTTTGTCAGCGGGGCAAATCTAAAATTGTCCCGATTCGGCTGAAAGTGATTCCCGGGAAAAATAAGGAAACCCCTATTTAAGATGCCCAAAAGGTTATGTAATTGAGAATAATGATTTTGATTGGGCAAAAAGACCCCCGTCACTCAATGCTTGTATCTTTTAAAAAAGCTGCTCCCCAAGATGGGGCGGAAAACCTTTTAAAAAGCTTTTAACACCAAAAAATGGTATGAAAAAAAAATTTTTTGGCGAGTTTTTAAAATAAAGGGGTTTCCCGTGAAGAGCGCTGGGGAGGGAATTTGCTGGTTCTTTGTTTTATTTTCTCGCTTTGATAAAGAACCCCCGCTCCTAAATAATTTTGGGGACCCCGACGTGATTTAACCTACCGGGAGAGGTTTGCGGTCACCCCCCGGGGGGGATTTTGGGCCTGGGGTTCGGGGGCCCACAACGGGAGAAGGTGAGTTTTTTTTTCCTTTTTGTTGAGAGAATAAAAAAAAGTGGGTGGAAAGTTGAATAAAAAGGCCTGGATCCCCCGGTATGGGAGAATTAGAAGGGGTGAATCTCCGAATGATGTATGAACGATGGTGTTTGATGGTTTGTCTAAATGTATGAACCATGTGTCTGTGTCTGTGTTCATCTAAATTTGAATCCTCTGTTCATACCTGTGGGTTCATTGGTCACTAAATTGTTTTATAAATTATTCCAATTTTTTTTTCTTTTTTCCCTTGTTCTTTATTTTTTTTTTTTTTTTTTTTTTTTCAACATTTATTCTCGAAGTATGACAGGTTTTAGGAACTCCTTGGTGCGGGACCTCTCAGTGCTCACAAAGTCCGGACTTATGATTGAACAACTAAATAGTTTAAATCAGTGAGCGCGGAAAGTGGTCTCAGTTTACCTTGGAGTCTAAATTAACCTCACAAATGCGCAAGAAAATTGATAGAATTTCCATAATGTTCAAGTGCGAAGTCCAGGTTTTTTATCTAATTTTTGTTTTACTTTTTCTAGTCGAAAGCTCAAATGTTAACTTCTGATGATGAGATACTTTTTGTGTAAATAACAAAGGAAAGTGGGTTTGTATTGTCTTAACCATCAAAGGACAACTGGTATGTTGAAGTCTTTATGGGGTTTAACTTAATGGTTAAACGAAGAACGTTTCTGAAATGGAGGAAAGTGTTGCACGTCTGTGAACGGTTCTCTAAGAGGGCCGGGCCCAGAGCTTCTTCTGTGTACTATTATTTTCGTGTAGTTCATTAATATTTTACTGATAAAATGGGTCACATATCATTTTGGTTTGCCTTCTATAAAGAATAATGAAAGCTTAATCATGCAATTTATTACACATTTTGGACAAATTTGATGGAAAGAAATTTTCTAAAGGTATAGAATCAGAAATTAATCTTTATTATAGTATATTCCTTATTTTTTTGCATATTTTGAGTTCTTAGAATTGAAAAACACCATAGAAAGCATCAACTTTAAAAATATTCTAGTGGGTGGAACAAATTCTGGGATCAGGTTCAAATTATTTTATTAAGCCTTAATGGTGGGATAATGCAATAGGACAGTCTATGCTTTATCCTTGAACAGTTAGTTAGTAAAAATGTTTTTAGTGTAAGATAAGGTTTTTTATTTTGTTGAACAATGTAAAAGTCAGAAAGTGAGAGGTGTAACAAACCAAGAGGAAGAAATGAAAAACAGAGAATGTAAGCTTGATTTAAATGAATAATATCAGACAGACAGGTGAAGGGAAATGACTTGTGGCTTTAACAGGAATCAATTTATTGCTTGGAAAGAAGCTTTGACTAGGGTTTGATTGGTCCAGGCCAAGCTGGTCTTTTGTCTTTAGATTAAACAATAAGGACAGAGTTGATGCAATTACTTTAAATGAAAATACCAAAAAAAAACACATAAGAACCGTTTTATGAAATAGTAAGTTACTGGCTTATTAGTATGCGCTACATTCCATTACATTAAAAATTACAATGGTAATGTTTATGGATTTTGCTATTGAGAGAACTTGGCCAATTCCTTTTGCTAAATGCCCTAAACAAAATTTAATATTAGAAAGATGGAATTTCTTAATGTGTTTTCTCAAGGATTTTACAAACAGTGGCATGATATAATTTACAAATACAGTTTTTAATGTTTAAATAATACATGAATAAACAAAAACAAATGACTATCTTGCAGAAATAATAATGCAGTCCATTAAAAGAAATGAATGTTCTGTTATGGCAGAAGGGTTGAACTATTGTGTCTGCTGTATCGGGCCAAAGTCCTCAGAAGGAAGCTCCTGGTATTTTGTGACTTTCTGACTATCAATCAGTGAATTAACAGGCCTGTTTAACATGGAGAACCAAACTCCTCGTCCAAAGCAGAGCTGCGTGGACAGCAGAGCACTGGGCCCACGCCTCTCAGACCCTCAGATGACAGAGAAGATACTGGAGCCGATAAATAAAATGCCGAGCAAAGGAATGTCTCCACACCCGTTAACAAGGCTTTGGACATAGCAGCACCAAGCCTCGCTGGAAAGTCCCGCCAGATCAACCCAGAGGCTGTAGAGATAAATGCATGTTGTGCTAAAAAGATTCACTTATATCAAATAAATTCACATTTTTCTGTTTACAAAATGTAGAATACCCAAATTATCTCTCAATCATCCCAAATAAAGAATAAATAATAGAACAAAATTGGGGCAATTGTTTATTAATCTAATTGAGACTAATAAAATATGCTGAAATCGGATTATAATAATTTACAACATTAAACAGCGTACTGAACAAACATATTGATGCCATCATGAGGTGTCTTTCATAGCAAAGTATGCATTGCCATTTGAGCTCCAACTAGATTATAAACACAAATTTAGTTTTATAAAGGTTGATAATATCTTCAGATGTCGAAAGGGAAAAGTAGAAAAGCTCAGAGAAAACCAACATTTAAAACAATTTAAATAGGGGGCTTTTTTAACCAAAATACGGGTAAGGGGGAATTTAAAGGGAGCCCAAACTAAGTCAAAAGTTCCCAAAACTCTCCCCCGGCCCCCACTCATTATGACATTAAAAAGGGGGGGGGGAGCCCTGAGAAGATGTATATATAATGTTAAATAGACAGGTTAAATTACTACTACGAAATACACTTGGGGAAAATTTTTTAACAAAAATGTTTTTCACTGAATTGGGGGCCTTTGACCTTTAAAAAAAAGGGGAAAGAACTGATATTAAAAACAGACGCTATAGGTTCAGAAGAAAATTTTTTCGGATCAGACTAGGGAAACTATGTGACAATAACAAAAGAAGTAACCTTTACGGGATCAGAAAACAAAAATTACCTGATGGTTGAAACATTCATATATATCTCTGCATTCAGTTTTAAGTTACTATTTTCATTTTACTTTGAATGCTTTTTGTTTTTTAATCTTTAATTTACTGGAATCCTATTATAATATGAAAAGAAATGTGAATTTCTGCACGGCATCGTTGTTAATTAATTTCTTTGTTCTTTTCTTTCTTTCTCTGGCACAAGATCTAAAAAGTTGATGGACCTTAGCTCTCACTTGGGAGCTGTTAATTACAGCTCTGAGAGTGACGTTTATGCAAACAATTAAAACTAAAATCTTAATATACATAGGATATATTGCCAGGTAGACATTCCCCATTGCATCATGCATATACACTGATCAAGTATAACATTATGATCACTGAAGGGTGAAGTAAATAAGAAAAGTTTATCTGTTCTCCACGGCACATAAAAAAAAGCAAGATATATATTAGAATGTACATTAAGATTTTGTCCTGAATGTGCTATGGTAGAAGCAGAGAAAAAACAGAGAGTGTGACAAGGGCCAAATTATGGCTAGATGACGGTGTCAGAGCATCCCCAAAACATCATTTAGCCCAAAGATGCACCTAGAGAGCAAACATTGGCTCGTCTATTAAAATCCAACAGATAAGCTACTGCAGCTGGTGAGTAGCAGGTTTCTGTCCTGAACCCTGTCCACCAAAACTGCCAACAACGTCACATGAGCATCAGAACTGGACTACAAAGCCATGGCTGAAGGTGGGCTGACTGGATGAACCATGTGTTGTTTAACTGTACACTGATGACCAGATGCATGTGGCTTATCTGGGGAACCGGCAGAAGCAGTGTGATACTTTGGGCAATGTTCTGGGAAAACCTCAGTTCCTGCCATCCATGTGGATGCTACATTGACACGTCCTACCAACCTAAAAATTGTTCCAGATCATGTACTATGGCCTCTTTCAGCAGGATAATTCACCCTACAAGTTAGAAGAAATTGTACAGCGATGAATAGAGGTGCACAATTAGTTGGAGCCTCCAAAATACCCAGAACTCAATCCAACTGAACATATTTGGGATGTGGTCGATAAAGTTCTATCCAAGGACGGCCAACCACACAACTTCCAGGACTTAAAGGATTTGCTTACATGGCCAAATACCACAGCACACCTTCAGGAGTCTAGTGGAGTCTGCCTTGTTGGGTCAGAACTTGTTGGGTCTGATTTTAACTGCTGAAAAAGTCCAGTGGGTGAAGAGATAAAACAGCAAATGACTGAAAGCAGTTGTTGGAGGAGTGTTGGCCTCTGGCCTGAGGCCAGGTGGGGTCAAAGGCAGACAGAACAGCCACTGAGCCCTGAGAACAGCAGAGAAATAATGCATGGTAACTAAAGGTAAGGGACTCATCAAATATTCAAACTGCTGAGGAGAGTTAAGGAGAGGCAGGAAAAAGAAACATGGAAAGAAACAAATAAAAAGTAAACCAGTAAGTCAAAATAAAATGACAAGATTGAATGTTTATGAAACATATAGAGGTTCCACTCAGAATAGGCAAAAAATGCTTATGAAACTGACTTGAATATACAGGCCAGTTCACAAGCAACCAGCATCCTACCTTAGCATGAGCCCTTACAGGTTTCACTGGCCTTGCCTTCTGCCAGTGGTCATAGGTACAAAGTAGACAGGGGGCACAAACGTTACACTGGGCCTCAAATTGTTTTTATTATATATTGTAACAAATTTTTGTCAGCATATTAAAAACATTAACTAATAACGATCTATACATGACTGAACTTCATAATGAGAAATGCACACAACAAAAAGAGGATCCATTGGGATCCAACGTAACTCACCTCTGGCACTTTAGGAGCTGGTCTACGCGTGACTTTATCCTCCACGACTTTCTCCTTGATGAGCACACAGGCCACATTGAAGGAACCAAGAAGGGCGTTGGGCTTGAATCCCAAAGAGTGACCCTCGGGGGAAAGCAGCTCCAAGGTGTGCAGTGATGGGTTAAGATGGTGGCGACCGCACAGATCCACCAGCAAATCCATCAAAGCTTTACTGGGAAATGGGAGAAGACGAGGAATGAAAGTGTGTGTGTGTGTGTGTGTGTGTATGTAAGGACAGAATATTGGGTTACAAAGCCTATCTAGCTTCAGCCTCACAAGGCAAAACATAGACAGACTGATGCACTGAAAACAAGCAAGATAAACATTTGTGTTTTTTTAGCCAGCATTAACTGCTGTTGTTCTTTAGCTTTTTGGAAAAAACGTATGATGTGCTCATATCAGACTTTGGAGTCCATTTATGAGCACTGCACAATATCATTCTAAACAAATTCACATAAAAATTCAAACTATAAACTGCAATTACTTATTCAGGAGCAAAACATTCAAGCCAAGGCCAGGCCAACTTTATTCATAGGCATTTTAAAACTAGCACAACTGGCCTAAGTGCTGAACAGACATTTTAGCATTAAAATAAAAATACAAAAAAAAGAAACACATAAAAGATGTTCAAATAGCATATTTTATTTTTTCTTTTAAAAAATGACCAAAAATTGCAATTTGCCTTTACCAGGACTAATAAATAGTACAGATACACTAGAGTACAACAAACTCTTTACTGCTTGTCAGTAAAGAAAGTCTTCCCCACATAACAACTTATACCAAACTACATGATTCGTAAGGCAACACAACATTAGCATAACAGGACTGTGGCTTTGCCATCTACTTATGTCTTTTGCTTTGCGATTGAGTTGCAAAGGGCAGGTGATGATTAGGTCTATAGTACTACCTGTCAATCTTCAGACAATAAAAGAAATGCTCTCCTGTGTTCTGTGGGAACATCCAGATCAGGTGACACAACTGAGACAGCTACAATGAACCCCACCGACCGCTGAAGAGAAAATCTCTAACTTTGCAATCAGTGTACTCCATATGTGATCCTGTACTGGTGTTATGCCATCTTGTGGCACAAGATTTCGTCATATAAAACACTATGGTACATCTCATTAAGGTCTGCTTTGAGAAGCGCTATCCAGTTCCTGTCACCTTGTCTTTAACAGTTGTGAAGCTGTGAAATAAGGTTACTACACAAAACATAGTTTTACAGGTGTGTCTCAATAAATTAGGATATCACTGAAAAGTTAATTCATCAAATCAATAATTGTAAACCACAAATATACTATTTTCCAGCTTTATTTCTGTTAGTTCGGTGAATATGGATTACAGCAAATAAGACCACTAAACTCAGTTTCTCAGAGAAATGTAATCTTAATTAAGACCAATGAAAAAACAACAGAAATGTTATGTCCTAAACAATGAGGAGGAAGAGCGTTCTTTACATCTGAATTCACTCGAGACATGAGGTAAGGGTATATGCTGTATGTGGCTTTACTCTCCTTGTAGAGGGTGTCAGTGACCTACAGCTGGACAACTGTCAAGTCATTACAGTGTAGGCCATACATAAGAATTCTGAAATAAAAATCTCCTTTTACTGTTAAATTTCTTCTATGTCTTCTGTAATATTCTGACTTTGTGAGAAACTGAATTTTAGGTTTTCATTAGCTGTGAGCTATACTCATCAAAATAACCATAACAAGGAAATCCCTCTGCATAAATAATCTATTTATGAGTTTCACTTTTTCAACTAACTTTTCAATGATATTCTAACTGACTGAGGTGCAAACAACCCATACACTGTATATGTAAAAAATTACCAGAGGACATTCAGAATCAAGACTTTATTTGTATGCTGGTAATGGAGACACCTGCTGGCCTTAGGATCCTGTTTGGATAATAAAGAGAGGCTTGTTTTTTTTTTTTTTTTTGTATCAAAGACATCCCCAATGTCCTGCTTCAGCAGAGAGAACCTCATTAGGGAGTGCATTAGCAGGTCAGCCGACCGCTCTCCAGGGCAAAGACCTGTGGACTGTGCAAAGACTGGCATGTGTCCCGATCACCAGGCTCTATAAAATGGGGCAACACACAGTTACTATATTCCTATTCGGAGGTTTAGCTCACAGGATTTAACTCTAGGACTGTAAGAGTTTATCATTTATCATTTTAAATAATATAACAATAGATTTGTACAACTTGTAACAGCAGTCATGACCAAAATATTTCACAAACAAAAGCAGTGGAAAGGCAAAGTAACTGAACAAATACCACTGGAATTTGAGAGATTGAATGTGTGCATGAGTGCATTCTCCTTGGACTGACCTTCTATCCTCTGTTACAGAAACCTGGTACCCCCGCGGAAGGGTTAGCTGGAAATCTACAGTGGGCCTCAGGATGTTCTCCCTGTAATCTATGGCTGATGTCCCTCCCCCATCAGGTACAGAGTTCCTGAACAAATGACGGGGAGTAGGCTGGGGGGCCTGTGGTGGAGGTGGGGCAGGAAATTTCATTCTCCTCCTGGATGACAAGAAGTCCAAAAAAAAATAGATAAAGATAAAAAGATAAAGGAAATATTAGACAATTGCAGGTGTTTTTATTACCTCTTACTTTTTTATATGTCGAGTACTAGTTAAATTTTTTACTTCTAAATCAACTGAGATAGTTTTGTTTCTATTGAGTTCAGCCCTGGTTACATAACAACCCAGCCTTGTGAATGAATTCCACTGTCACCACCTCAGGAGCAGCCTGAATACAAATGACAGTTTTTTCTTCTGTATTTCTGTCTTTGGTGCAAAGCTGCGCTTTATTCACATTAAAACAAACACTGAAATCATCTCTTAAACAGCTGCTTCTTCCACATAATCAATTGCGAAATCCAATAATTTCTGTAGATTTTCCTTCCGCAAAAGCATCCCTCAAAAACATCCCTCTTTGAACTGTTATTGCAACCCTAGATAGTTAATTAAATAGAAATGTACAGCAAAAGATCATAATTAACAACAGTGTAATCACCTCGTAACACCACCTGATGAATAGCTTTAGTAAGCTAAATGCAGGCAAGGACCGGTTACTGGTATCAGGATATACTAAGGGTTTAAAAGGGTATTATTTCACGACAGCTATAATTTTCTGTCATACCTTTAAATGAGGCAATAAAGAATTTTCTAGTGTCAGCCCTCCCACACCTGTTGCTGAGCACTGCTTTTTTTGCTGTCTGAAGGCTCCTATTTTCCAGGCTTACAAGATAAATTCATATTTTGGAAAATACATCAGCATCGCCCTTCACTTTTGTTAAGGTACAAGTGGCATTTATTTATTTATTATACTAGTATTAATCTATAAAGAGCATAAAGCCATCCACACAAGAGTCATGACAAGAAGAGCAGTAAACAAAAACTGCATCATAACAAGAAGAGCAGTAAAGAGATTGCAATTCAGTGAGGTGCAAAACATTCTTGGAATGATCTTCTTTCGCATTTAAAAAGGACCCCAGATTTGAAATAGTTTGTAATTAAACAATTGAATAGCCTGAGAACGTTTACATCTCATGTGAAAAAGAGGCCTCAGAGACAAATATGTGAACACTGAACCAAAAAACAACAATAAATAAATTGTTTAGATAATATTATATATTATATTGACGTGGAGTCCTGAGGTCACAACTAGCAGCCCAAAAGAAACAGCAGATTTGATATAAATAAGGCACCGTCTGTACACAGTGACAAATAGCTATTCTAGGCTAAATATTTTCATACAGTATATGCAAACAGGATAAAAGTAACTCACTTCCATCAAAGACAACCCTTGTGTTTGAATGTCCACAAACTGGTGTTCAGAATAAATCTGAACATTTACAAATTCTCTTACAAAGATTCAACACACTCCTCAAAATAATCTATGCCTGTCTTTTTTCGGGCAACCCAGCGCTGCAAAATTCAATAGACATTTAAGGTTCTCCCCTCCCAGTCCAAAGCCAATGCATAATAGAAAAATAGGAATGCACATCAGCATGACAGCGAACGGACTTTAACCTGGCTCAGGTTAAACATTGACAGGCTGTGGGACATCAGAATAACCCAGAGAACATTAACTCATGTGTCATTAACTCATGTGATCAAGGGAGTGGTTTCTGCTGGTTGTGTCATTGGAATGACAGCCTACAATCAAGGATATGCCAAAACTGATTATAATCCAGTTAGGAGTAAAATTATGAGGATGTGTTTTTTTATTATGAAGTACGAAGACTGTAAATAAAAAAGTGCTTTAAACATGTGGGTTACCCTCCAGAAACATAGCTTTATAATGTTTATTATATACTTTTTCTTATGAAGGCTTAGGGTGCTGTAAAGGCATTAGGATTTAAATCCTTCCTGGTCCTGGTCTTTAAAAAGTAAACAGAACCAGGCTCTGTGGACCCGTGAGACTGGGCTCTGGCCAGACTAAGTACAGTGAGCCAGTATCCTCCTCTCCCTCCCTTTTTCAAAGCAACATTTCACTTTTCCGCTCTCTCCTTTCCTCTCTCGAACATAGACAAAGACGCCTTTAGGAGAAGTCTCATCTCCCACAGAGTTGGAATCACCGTAAGCAACGAGAAAGGCGAGCAGAGTAATAGAGAGGCAAAGAAGGAAAAGCAGGGAACCCTGCTCTGGCACAGGGGGGCAGTAAGTGCTGCGATGTTGCAGGGACTCCATTACAAATGGGCTCTTTTTTACACACACACATGCACGCACACACACACACACACACACACACACACGCACACAGCTAACAGGCATTTAGAACCACTGTGTTCCTTTCACTTGACTAAACAGCATTTACATGGATACATTTCTACTACACATTTATGATAAAACACCTTTTCTCCTTATCAGGTCCTCTTTGGTAAAGTTTAAAATACTCATTGCTCTCAAATGAACTAGTCTCTGATTTCTCCACAAAAAAAAAAACAATTGTTTTTTTGTCTCCTGGATAAAAATGCACGTCTTAAATTTTCAGACTACACGAACACACACACACGAACACACCCACCCACACACACACACACACACTCACACACACACGTACCCTTAAAACCAGTTCAGATAGGCCAATTAACCTAACATGCACGTTTTTAGGCCGTGGGGGAACAGAATCCATACATGCACAGGAAAACGTACGAATTACATGGCTGAGATTTGAATACATTAAACATGAGCAACATACACTGAGATTTATTCAGTTTATTCACAACAGATGTGGTCTCAACACACTTTACAAAGAAATATCAAATTTATACCAGAAATATTTAGTCCATTCAGTGCAATCTGACCTATATAGTCAATTATGATTATATACAATTAAATTTAAGTCTAGCTATTAAACACTGCAGTCAATTATACTTTATGATTAAAATTGACAAAACGTTTTCTAAGGAAATCTTTGCAGCAATCACACCTCCTGAACAAAGACACAGCGAGAGTGTTCAGTCAACTGCATTGCTTTTTACAATGTTGTAAACAAAACAATCCCATTGTATATTATTTGCTTTATGTCCTGCTAGGCAGTTTGATCCACTCAACACTTATTCTTTTTATTTCAGCTGTTGGAACATGACTCTGGCAAAAAATCTGCTTCAAATTGTCCACATTTTTCCATAAACTGCACTAGTCTTCATCTGTCACAGCAATTTCAGATTGCAGACTTTTCTGAAGCCAGTTATAGGAACTTTGATAAACAAGCAATATAAGTGCTAGTTTGCATGCTGGAAGTAATTCAGTTTAAGGTAAATAGCTGGCAACAAATTTCCTATGAGGTACCCTAATACATAAAGATGGAGACAGTCGAAGATAACAATACTGATACAATTCAATATAACCACAAACAGTACAAAATACCAACACTATGTTACTTCCTGTTTGTAACTTTATTGTTTATTTTGGTTTGTTTAAAAGACAAATAATGTCAGAGTCATCAGCTTGATATGAACAAAATTTAACTCTCGGTCTAAAGGTAAACATAAGTAATGTACTCCAGTTTAGGTTGCTGAAAAGTTAGTGCTTTGAACACACAGTAGTATTTATTCTACATGTTCTTTACATGAAAGACAACCTGTAATATGCAATATGATGTAATAAGCAGCAATTTATTTGGCAGACATTAAAAGAAAGAACACATTGGCTACCTTTTACAAGGTTTATAGCTTTATAACACTAATCAAGATTGGTTCCCTAGCCTCAGACTTTCAGATCCACCCATTCTTAAATAGAGAGGGAACTAAAAAAAAATCTGCTTTAGTTGACATTCATGCTTTAAATATTCAAAAGTCTTCTTCTATAATCTTGTATCATTTTTATCTCCTTATGTCCCCACCTGTCCACTTGGCTGCCTCAACAAATTGTGGGTTAGCATTCCTTAATAATAAAGTCAGTTTTGCAGCATGGTTCGTATTATCGAATGTCTTGTAAAGCAAATCTATAAAGCAAAAGCACTACAGCTGTCAGGACATGACATTGCTGCCTGTCCGTCCGTCCGTCCAGATTGACAAGAACTACCAATCAGACCCAGTGGCAATTTAATCCCAACCCTACAGCTCCAGGACAAATTGTTTTGCTATTCGTAATTAGCAAAGAAAGATAAAACACATGGAAAGACAGCTGAGTAGCTGAATGAATTAGAACTCCTTGAGTACAACTATGTTGCCAACAACCTTTGAAGATACTGTATGTTTTTGCTCAATAATTGACTGCATCATCATCTATGATAATCAACTACTGTGTGAAATTTACCTACGGAAACAATACAATGATCTAAATAAGGTTTATACTTTTGATACAATGATGATTGGTGATTATCTTTCTGCCTTTGTACTGTTAGCACCACCTGTCCTTGGGCAGGGCTTTTAATTAACATTGATACTGTAAGAAACTTTGCTGAAAGATAGCATCACTGCTGTATTTTGTTTCACTAACAAATGTACTCTAATAATAAAAACATTACAGTCCATTGAAGTATGGATTTCCACTGAAGATTTCTCAAAACATAACGTCTTTTTTAAAGCTCATCAAAACAAAACAACGAATTGTCCTTTTGTGTGTTGTAGGGTTGATGACATCCCAAGAATTGAGCTGATCAGCGGGCTTAGGAGCGACTTTTGACAGATTTTCACATAGATATCCAAATCAATCAAGTTGCATTTGATTTGAAAAGTGTTCGAGTTTATGTGTTTAAGCCAGTTTCACTCCAAGCCATGGTGGCAAATGTAAGGCACATGGTGGCAATGATTCCCTCAGAACTTTAACTGGAAAAAGTCCCTCATATTCATGAATTTTCATCTGATTGTTTGTCATTTCTGTAAGTGGCGTATCCTGCTTGTTTCACCTTAAATAGGTAAGTGGCCAGTGCAAAGGCACTGCATGCAGCCTGAACTCATACTACTTTAGCTAATGTTAACGTCCCTGTTTCTAATTAATTTTTTTTCTTCTTCTTCTCCCTGGTGTTCAATGAAATAATGGTGATGTTGTAGGCTGTACTGCAAGTACAGGCATGGTGGGCCTAACTGGTACGACTGGGCTCATTATAAGCTATTCTGGCAGTCATGTTTGTTAAGAAAAGAGGGGATGCAGGAAACACTGTAGAGATTTCATCTTAATGGAAAGCATTAACCAGACCATATGGTTTATATAACAACTTGGCTCAAAATGATCACTTCATCTTTGATGAAGAAATCCGGCCATTTCAGTGTGGCATGGTGTTCTTCACAGACTGCTTCCTCGTACTTTATTCTAGCTAATTTTTTTTCAAAATCCATGCAATGTTGTTTTACATAAGACTCATGTTTGGTAAACACCTTTGAAGGAATAATTTGATTAAAAAAAGGAAAACGAAAAAAAAAGACAAGAAAAATACAAATGGACATACTGAAAATAGCTCTGATCAGTTATCTTATCTATTATAAGTCATCAGAGGGAGGCACGGATGGAAGCATATTTTGGGAAGGGCAGATCTTGTCTGCGTTAAATAACGATTTATAAAAAAATAACAAAACAAATGGAAAGACTGACTGTTCCTCTATGGGAGACAAAGTATAGTGGTACATCTGAATAACAAAGTTATAACAAGAAATGTGCATCTTTCACATTTGCAAGTATAACAAGTTTTCCCTCAGAAAATATTGGAAATTGCTATTATATATATATATATATATATATATATATATATATATATTATATATATATTTTTTTTTTTTTTTTAAGGAACAACTTGCATTATGAAGGGTAGGCATCTCGGCGTCCTCTCAATCCGTGAGCATTCTGCTTTGGACCCGTAACCCAACACAATACCCACACATTTCAGCAGAACAGGAACCTTATACATAACTGCCAGTGATATGGCCGCACTCGTCTCACAGTCTCCACGTTTGTTGTTTAAAAGAAATCTGTTCTTAGGGACTTGCTTCTGGCTGCGCTTCAAAATGTTTAGAAAAATGTCCAAACACTGTTACAATACCGTTATGCCAAGCGTGCCGCTGCCCGGGCTGTGGAGGGGGAAGCACCGAGGTGGTTAAAAAGCTCCACGGTGGTAGGGCTTCGGGGGTGGATGAGATCCGCCTTGATTACCTCAAGTTTCTGGATGTTGTGGGGCTGTCATGGTTGACACGCCTCTTCAACATTGCGTGGCGGTCGGGTACAGTGCCTCTGGAATGGCAGACTGGGGTGTTGTTCCCCCTTCATAAGAAGGGTGACCGGAGGATGTATTCCAACTATAGAGGGATCAAACTCCTCAGCCTCCCTGGTGAGGACTATGCCAGGGTATTGGAGAGGAGAGTCTGGCCGATAGTCGAACCTCAGCTTCAGGACAAGCAGTGTGGTTTTCGTCCCGGCCGTGGAACACTGGACCAGCTCTACGCCCTCTGCAGGGTACTCGAGGGTTCATGGGAGTTTGTCCAACTGGTCCACATGTGTTTTGTGGACCTGGAAAAGCCATTTGATTGTGTCCCTCGTGCTCCAGGAGCACAGAGTTGGGGACCCTTTATTAGGGGCCATCCGGTCTCTGTACAAGCGGTGCAGGAGTTTGGTCCGCATTGCCGGCATTAACTCGGACCTGTTCCCGGTGCATGCTGGACTCCGGCAGGGCTGCCCTTTGTCACCGGTCCTGTTCATAACTTTTATGTACAGGATTTCTAGTCGCAGCCAACAGCCGGAGGGGGTCTGGTTTGGGGACCAGTGGATTTCTTCTCTTCTTTTTGCAGATGATGTGGTCCTGCTGGCCCTCTAGCCAAGTCCTACAGCATGCACTGGGGCAGTTCATAGCCAAGTGTGAAGTGGCTGGGATGAAGATCAGCTCCTCCAAATCCTAGGCCACGGTTCTCGACTGGAAAAGGGTGGCTTGCCCTCTTCAGGTTGGAGGGGAGTTCCTGCCTCCAGTGGAGGAGCTCAAGAATCTTGGGGTCTTGTTCACGAGTGAAGGGAGAATGGAGCGGGAGATCGACAGACGGATTGGTGCGGCTGCCGCAGTAATGCGCAGTAATGGGTGAAGAGAGGGCTGAGCCGAAAAGTGAAGCTCTCGATTTACCAGTCGGTCTACGTTCCTACCCTCACCTATGGCCATGAACTTTGCCCGAAAGAAAGAGATCCCAGATACAAGCGGCTGAAATGAGCTTCCTCCGTAGGATGGCAGGGTACTCCCTAAGAGATATAGTGAAGAGCTCGGCCATCCGGGAGGAGCTCGGAGTAGAGCCGCTGCTCCTCCATTTGAGAGGAGCCAGTTGAGGTTGCTCGGGCATCTATACCGGATGCCTCCTGGACGCCTCCCTTGGGAGGTGTTCCAGGCATATCCCATCGGGAGGAGGCCCAGGGGACGGCCAAGGACACGCTGGAGGGACTATGCCTGGGAACACCTTGGGCTCCCCCCGGAGGAGCTGGAGGAGGTGTCTAGGGAGAGTGAAGTCTGGGTGTCTCTACTGAGTCTCCTGCCCCCGCGACCTGGTCCCGGATAAAGCAGAAGACGAAGAGCATGGGTACAATGAAAACACCTTAAATAATACATTGCAATCTTTTTTGAAAGTAGATTGCAGAGCTAAAGCTATATGCATAGGCAGAAATCCCGAGGGGGGAACAGGGGGTGTGACCCCCCCCCTTCCATAAAGATGCCGCCCCCACAAAAAAAACTGTAAACACAATTTTTTTTTTTATAATAATATAGTAAGGTTAAAAAAAGTACAACTCAAGAAATTTAAATTATATACATAAAATGACTTTCTTAAATATTGAAAGATCATGACACCCCCATTCCACAAAGTGGCTTGGTCTGCATGCCGTTTTCAACAGGTGGGGCTACCAGCAGCTCCTCTCAGCAGCTCCGAGCTTCAGTAGGCAACAGGCTCACCCGATGAAGAAACTGCACCAATGTGTACAGACTAGTAAACCATTTATTACTCCACTTGTTCCATGAGCACATGGTTGTAACATGAAAAGTCACATTTCTCCCACTTTGTTCAAAATTGGCTCGCTTTTTTTTTTGTTTTGTTTTGTATTGGGTGTGTGCTAATGACAATATCCCCTGTGTATGTGAGTGTCAAATTGTCAGCCAACCAGGTCAGTAAAGAACAACGCTATAACTACTATTATTACTTTTAATAAACTTTTTTTAACATACTGAGGGCCCAACCCAACAATGAAAGTCACAGAGAAGCGGTAAAGAAAAAGGGAGAGAGCTTTTTTTTCATGTCCCGCCAGGAATTACTCTCTAAAATTTTCCTGTTCATTGCCCCCCCCCCCAAAATATATCCCACTGCAAACACGGCATGTTAATTATAGAATTGCACTAAAGGTGGCAACATGTTGGAGTAGCCGTTACCCCTGCCTGTCTGTCTCGCAAAGTCAGGTAAAAAAGCAACTGGAGTGACTGAATCGGAGCAAGGCTGCCAGGCGTGATGGTTTCTTCACCCCCCCCCCATATGATACAAATACTTCCTTTCCCTAGCTCACATGTCTTTGACAAACATCCTATACCTTTGGATTCAGAGGAGAATTTGTACCTTGGGAATTTGTGTGCCGTTCACTTTTGGAAAAGTGTGCATTTACATGCTTTTATGTTTAGAAGTTCCAAATAAGTTTAACAGTTTTTCTTTCTGGCTAGAATAATTAGGAATTTATTTTTTTCTTTATTGAATACACAGATACAGTACATAGATTGGGTCAAAGCCGTTATGCTATATTTATTGCAAAAAAAAAAAAAATCTTTTACTTCACTTCAAACATACAAACACTGGAAAGAACAACATCAGTGCCATGCTTCACCTTCTATTGCCCTGTCTGAGATGAATGTGAGTGCATCCTGGACACTCCCTGAACCCAAACCCACACATATACACCATCCTGGTATCCAGCCAGCATACTTCTTGGGTGTCATGGTGTCCCCATGACAACTTATATATACACTGCTTGACTCCAGATGAGAGCAGACCTTAGTTCAACAGCAGCTGTGGATTTTGGAAACATTCTCACAAAGGGCGTGTGTCACAGAGACACAAAAGCCAACGAGGGTGGCAAGAGGAAAACCAGTGAAGAAGCTGTGAAAGGTTTTTTCCTGTTAGTACATTAAGACATCTGAAACCACAAGAGCTTGCTACGTGTAGCTAACTCATCATATGCCTTGATTCATGTTTTACCGACCATGTGATTAACAACCTCACCGCATAGGAAGCCAGATATGTTCCAGTCTTTTATTGTTCTGAATTAGACAATAAACTATAATTCCACAGATTTTTTTAAACAAGGAGGTCACAAGATTTATTTGATCAAGAGATTATATCTAACATCACCCCCAGCCTCTGACAAAAGCCCTACTTTCCTTTGACACAGGAATAACACATAGCCACTGCAGCACCACACTTCTCTGAGGGTGTCACACTCAAATGAAACTAGCAATTGCTAATGTCTGTTAAGTTTCTTTCAATGTGATGTTCACACTCTTTAAATACTCCAGCACTAATTTGTCACACAAATCAATAGTGATATAAACATGTTCATTGTCAAAAGCACAATGTTCACATGTTGCTATGGTGGCCTGAGTATGAGACTATCTATTTCACAGCTTAATGGAGGAAGTCCACTCACTGTAACAGCTCGCCACTCTGTTGCATCTGTTCTCTCCTCCTATAACACATGGTGTCATTGTGTCCCCTTGTGACCAGTGACAAATGAGCATGCGGGAACAGGGCAAAAATAATGTTTCAAAAAAACAAAACATGAAGCTGACCTAAACCAGCAACGGAACAGCAGGAAAAAAAACAAGTCATTCTTTCCTCTTTAGAGTTATTTAAAGAATTGCTCTTTTCACCAAAGAGCAATTCTGATCTTATTACCAGCAATTACTCAGTTTAGCCTAAATCCTCCCAATCATCTGAATTTTACTGACAGTTTTAGATTTAATGGGTCAGGATAAATCAACAATCTACAGGTGGCTTTGCAATTGTTTGTTTTTTCAGCAGTGAGAGGGAAAAAACTGCCATTAAATGCTCCCTGTGCAGAAAATGGACCTTTCCACTAAACTAGATGTATAGAAATGATTTTGCATTGATGTGCATTTCAATAAATTAGAACATTATCTAAGTTTATTTTCTTCAGTAATTTAATTCAAAAAGGAAAACGTATATTGCCACTGTGAGGCAGAAACCTTGTATCTCCATTTTATTTTCTTGTGAGAATAAACTCTAATGATCACCGTGAACATCTGTCTGTTGATCCGTTGAATATCCAATGAAGAGTATCAAAAAGAGCAATACACTTTTACCAAACTTTGTAAATCTGCTTTTCAGTAAAAGTCACTGATAGTTTGTGGTCCACGAAATAAAACTGTTTCATAAGATATACTTCTTTTGCACTTACTAATTTCCATTTTTGATTCGATATGATTTTGATGCGATATAGGGTGACCAGATATCAAAAAACCGAATGCGGGACAACAAGGATGCAAATGAGGGACTTTGTGGGACACTTTGCCAACACTATGATGGCATCATAAATTTGAATTCAACAAAGATCTCACGTTACATTTATCAATCTCTGCTTTGCCTATTAGTGCAAAACAATGAATTAGCACAAGTTTGAAAAAAAAACTACAAGCTTTTAAAGTTTAATACAGACAATCTCGCCTGCTGTTACTTTGTATGTCTGGCAGTCATCTCTGGTTTTGAGTAAAAATAAGTCTAGTCTATAGATCAGCAGGCGGCTTTTTCAGCTGTGCATTTCTTGAGTGACTCACTTTTACAGTGTCGCTTCACATCGTGCTCCCCTCCGTCTGAAACTGAAACATAACTTTGGCAAACTTCATAGATCACCTTTCACTGGCCTCACCCAGTTATAAACCGTTTCAGTCTTTGTTGTAGCAGCATTATCTTTTCCGTGACATACTTTCCATTATATTCTGTATAGTCTACAGATATAAGCTATACAAGAAAATCCTTTTCTTGTTCTGTTTTATTTTAATAACATCGTGGTGCGCAGGTTGGTCATGACGTGGGACGCTGCTGCTGCGTATTTTGATTGACAGCTGATGCGGCTCTGTGATGATGACTGCAGCTCAGCTTTCTTTACATTTCAGAAAAGCTCCAGTCAGATTGTTTGACTTATCAGAATTTGACCAAGTCAAATGTAGGACATTGTTTCTGTTTGAGGGACACCGGGACAGGAGTGAAAAATGCGGCACAGTCCCACACGAATCGGGACCTCTGGTCGACACTGCAAAAATCTGGCTAGACCTGCACCTGTCCAAACTGCCAAATTTACCGCTACCAGATTAAATGACCATGCTACTACTGTACCTGCTGTTTGCACAGCAAATTCTCCAGAGGTAAACCTCATAAAGAATCTATGGGTACTGTCAGGTGAAGCTCCTTAACACCCTAACAGTATCGTAGGCAGAGCACCCCAATCCAAGCTGCAATTCATACAGAAAGGAAAAAGAACGAGTTGTCATCAAATATAAAAGTAAAGTGGATTAAAAAGCTAATATTTATAGCTATACAAATGTCTTCACTATATTGTAGTCTAACAATACATTAGACTGATGAATGACAAACACACCCAGAAAAAGAGAAAAAAGAATAAGAACGATTAGTAGGAAAAATAGAAATGTTTGATGATGCAGAACCATAGAACAGAAAAAGAGGGACATAATGTAAAAGCACAACAGCTAGAAATGCTAATTAGTCTGCTCTCTATTCCCCCAGACGCTTGTTCAATTAGAGACTGCTCCCACTGGAAAAACTCAAGGAAAAACACTTACGGTGTAGATATTGCTGGAACACCTCCCTTTCTCCTTTTCAATAGCTAAAATAAGGGAACAATGTTATGAAGGTTAAACTGAGTATCGATCATCTAGAAATGAGATTGCTTAGAGAAAACAAGGTCAAATGGAAGCTGTATTTGCTGTGTGTTGTACTTAAACCTTCAACTGGTTTGATAATAACAACTTGAAACTTTTTGATAACTGGTGCCAAGTTTCTGAAATGTTGTCACAAAGTGGTTCTTTTCTGTGCATTTAAGGATTGAAAGGTTCACAAACACGACAAAACTATACATCCAACGGCCACGGAGTATCTCCCAGACTCCATCAAATCTTTACGCACACATGCAGTTCATCTGTCTTCTTCTCTGACCACAGCACATACCACAGTGACTAGCATATGACAGCAGGCTTCCAGAAATAAACCAGCTCATAGCAGCTGCTTCAAACACACAAACACTGTCTGTCCATGGTAGATACTTCACATTGTCCACTGTACAGAGGGTTGTTTGTTGTTAAAAGGTGTCTGCCACTTCATGCCTTCAACACTAACAGAGATGTTGGCATATAACATAAAAAACAGAGTGGTGGGGCCCATGAAGCACAACTGTCTATAAATACAGCCAGGGCTGAAATGTAAAAAACATAGCATTGCATTTCTCGGGGGTAAATTTTCAGTAGCATTACTGTTTTAATTGTACACAGAAATTATATTGTTGGTGTTCTTGCCCTTAAATACACCTTTTTGACAATCAACAGAAACAGAAATCACACCATTCCAAACAATCAGTGACAAACAGTATCATGAAGACCAAGGAACACAGCAAACAGTTCAGGGAAAATGAAAAATTAAATGCAGGGTAAGATTATAAAACAATATCCAAAACTTGGAACATCTCTCCCGTTCAGTCTAGAAAATTAAAAGAGTATGTTCAGTGTAAACCTACCAAGACGTTACTGTCCACAAAAGATAGCATTAATCAGAGAAGCAGCCAAAAGGCCAACAGTAACTTCTGAGTAGCTGCAGAGATCTATAGCTCAGGTGGGAAAGTTAGCTATCAGCAGTCCACAAATCTGGCCTTTGAGGAAGAGTGGCTAGAAGAAAGTAATCATTTAAAAAAAGCCATAAAACACACATGTGTGTTTGTATTTTGCCACAATGCATGTAGAGCACACGTCAGTACTAGGACGCTCTGATTAGAAGGCACCAAAATGCAAACATCCACAGCTCAAATGGGAGATTCTGGCAACAAATGTGGCCTTTTTAAATAAGTGCCAAAAACAAAGTGATTTTCAAAGAAAACCAGAACCAGTCTTTTTGGCAGTTTGCCCACAGGGCATGTATGAGTAACACGTGAGAAAAGATAAGACCAAAGTTGAACTCTTTGGCCTGAATGCTAAACACTGTGTTGCAAAAAACCAACACTGCACATTCCCCTGAACACACCATCATGCTGTGGAAATGATTCCCTTCAATAGGCCAAAGGAATCTGGTCAGCTATGATAAGTGGAATAGAACTTATATAATGCTTTTCTAGTCATACTGACCACTCAAAGAGGGCCACATTCACTCAGCCCTACTCACAAACGCACACACATTCATACTCTACTATAGACCTACATACATTGGTAAGAAACTTGAGCTTAAGTGCCTTGCCATTAACATGGCAGGAGGAATCTGGAATCAAACTCACAACCTTCCAATTGCAAGATGACTACTGTTCCCATAAAAAAACAGTTGCCAGAAGTTGTGTAGAAGTTTGATGGAACTACATACAGGACAACCCTGGAACCGAACCTGTTAAGGCTGATAAAGTGTTAAGACTGGCATGGAGGGTTACCTTCCTGAAGGGCAATGACCACAGAGATACAGCCACAGTAACCAAGGCAAGGTTTAGATCAAAGCACATTCATGTGTTAGACTGGTTCAAAGTCCAGACCTGAATCAAACTGAGACTTGGAAATTGTCCATGTCCATGGACAGTGGCCATCCAATCTCTCTGAGCTATTAGGGCAAAAGTATTAGTGAGGCTCAATACGAATGCATATCAAAATATCAAAACCTGCCAGCAGTAAACCAGAAGGCAGCAAGAGTCAGCTCCTGAGGGTGTGTATGCACACAATAGACAGTTTCTTCAATATAAGTTTTCCTTATACTTAATGAAGAATTTTAAAAATGTTGAAAAATGCTTTGCATGAAGCCTGTTGGAAAATAAGTAGTTGCATATGTGAAATACAAAATATGTCTTGTAAAGAACTTGTGACCAACACCATAAAAGACAGACAGGAGAACTGAAACTCTTTATAAAATTATCACAGCCCAATAAAGCACTGTGAAGAGTAAAAAAAACCCAAAAGTGAGGGAAGTTGTAAATTTAAGTATTTCATTAGTCCCCTTTCAAGTTCTGTATTTATACATCTGTTGATTCCTTGCTGCTAATGGAAAATGAGGGCAAGGCTGTGCAACAGCAGACAGCTAATTAATAGGTACAGTGCTGTGAAAAAGTGTTTGCCCTCTTCTTGATTTCTTATTTTGTTGCATGTTTGTCACACTTCAGTGTTTCAGATCATCAAACAAATTTAAATATTTAAGGTTAAAGGTAACACAAAATGCAGTTTTTAAATGAAGGTTTTTATTATTACAGGGCGAAAAAACATCTAAACCTACATGGCCCTGTGTGAAAAAGTGACATTCCCCCTTAATAAAACATAACTTAACTGTGGTTTATCACACCTGAGTTCACTTTTCTAGCTACACCCAGGCCTGATTATTGCAACACCTGTTCTCAATCAAGAAATCACATAAATAGGACCTGCCTGACAAACTGAAGTAGACTAAAAGATCATGAAACGTTAGCCATCATGCAGAGACCTAAAGACATTCAGGAACAAATAAGAAAGAAAATAATTGGGATTTATCAGTCTGGAAAAGGTTTTCAAGCCATTTCTAAAGCTTTGGGACTCCAGCGAATCAGAGTGAGAGCCATTTTCCACAAATGGCGAAAACATGGTAAAGCAGTGAACCTTCCCAGGAGTGGCCGGCTGACCAAAAATACTCCAAGAGCGCATCGACAACTCATCCAAGAGGTCACAATGATCCCCACAACAACATCCAAAAAACTGCAGGCCTCACTTGCCTCAGTTAAGGTCTGTGTTCATGTCTCCACCTTAAGAAAGAAACTGGACAAAAATGGCCAAATGAATACCACTGCTGAGCGAAAAGAACGTTAGGGCTCGTATCAATTTTTCCAGAAAACATCTTGATGATCCCCAAGACTTTTGGGAAAATACTCTGTGGACTGACGAGACAAAAGTTGAACATTTTGGAAGGTGTGTGTCCCGTTACATCTGGCGTAAAAGTAACACCACATTTCAGAAAAAGAACATGATACCGCCAGTAAAATATGGTGGTGGCAGTGTGGTGGTCTGGGGCTGTTTTGCTGCTGCAGGACCTGAAGGACTTGCTGTGATAAATAGAACCATTAATTCTGCTGTCCACCAAAAAGTCCTGAAGACAATTTCTAGTCATCTGTCCGTGACCTCAAGCTGAAAAGAACTTGGGTTCTGCAGCAGGACAATGACCCAAAACACACCAGCAAGTCCACCCCTGAATGGCTGAAGAAAACCTAAATGAAGACTTTAGAGTGGCCTAATCAAAGTCCTGACCTTAACAAGGCCATTCATACTCAAACACCTCCCAATATAACTGTATTACAACAATTCTGCAAAGATGAGTGGCCCAAAATTCCTCCACAGCACTGTAAAAGACTAATTTCAAGTTATTGCAAATACTTGATAGCAGTTGTTGCTGCTAAGGATGGCCCAACCAGTTATTAGGTTTAGGGGGAAACCACTTTTTCATACAGGGCCATATAAGTTTGGATTTTGTCATTTAAAAACTGCTTTTCATGTTTACTTGCGTCACCTTTGAATATTTAAATTTGATGATCAGAAACACGTACGTGAAAAAATCATAACTCAGGAAAATGGCAAACACCACTGTAAGTATTTGCTGCTGAGTTCAACAGAATAGGAGTTTAACAAATCTAGTCTAAATGCAATAAGCTCACAAAATGCTCCAACATATATGAACATACACAATATTGCCAAACGTATTGGGTCACACCACCAAATCAATGGATTCCAGTGTTACAACCACTTTCATGGCTGCAGGTGTGTAAAGTTTGGTGTGGAGAAACTTGACTGGCCTAACCTCAACCTCTTTGAACAGCTTTGGAATGAATTAGAGCAGAGGCTGCCATCTTGATTTTCTCATCTGACTATGAACACACTCTTACACATTGTGGAAGATGTTTACAGAATAGTAAAAGTTGCTATTGCTGGCAACAGCAGCTCCATCAAAAAATCAGACCTTATAGGTGACATTATAGATGTCATCAAAGTTCATGTGCATTTAAAGGTAGACAGACAAATACTTTTGGTAATATGGTGTATAAGGGAGCAAACTTCACAACTTGTGATTTTGTTTCAATGCTCCAGAAAAGACAAAAGATGCACAGATTAGGTTTTTGCTGGCAATAACAAGTTATTGTATCCTTAAGGTCTTACCTGTTACCTGGGTTTTGTCCAATTCCCTCCATTTTGCTAAGGATTGTTACACATTTGTTATTTCCATATGTCCAAAACTTCGATCTGATTTGTTGGTTGATGGTGTGTAGACTGAAGAGTTCTTTATTTCAATGCATTTAATAAATATATAGGTAACCTTTATGTGTATTATATTTTTCCCTCAATAATAGGCACAAGAAAAGTAAAATGAAAAGTCTAAATTAAAGTTTACCATAGATTCAAAACAGTTTTGCTTACATTTTGAAACATGATCTCAGTTTTCTGTGAGAAATCTTATTGTTGCCTTAAGTAGAGAAAGGTTCCCTCACTTTATTACATGTTTTAATGCCCAGAACTAAAGTTTCATTCAGGCTGTCTTTCCACTCACATCTGAAGGACATACTCAGGCTTTTTGAGCACTGACCCACAATCACATAAGAGCTCAGTGCTTAGATTTCAAAAGCCAAGTACAAAAATACTTCCCACAAAAGAGCAGTCTTGTGTTTCTTTGTGTATCTGCTTTGGAGGCGAGTTTGTCCACAATGCTTATGAGCTGTGTTTTACTAGGGTCACAGTATGTAGTAAAGCAGCTACAGCCACAGTGATGACGAAGGAGAAGGCATAACACAGAAAGAGTTGTCATGGCAATGCATGTTAAAGAAATGCACACAGCAAAAGGATGAAAAGTTGGTTCCAGTGCCAGCAGACTCTGTGGTCAGTCAGGTTGTAATTTAGCCAAGAAGCTCTAAAGAGTCTGAAAATCCCTGTAATTAAGAGCACCAGGTTAAAGAAGTGTGTACTTACACACAAATGTTACCTTACATTATTAGCACTGTTTCTAACCAAAATCTACAGATTATGTGGCAAAAGAAACATTAAGTTTTCCTGAATTCTGTACAGTACCTTGCAAAATGTTCTTATCCCTTAATCGTTTTGGCAAATTAACCCAAAAAGGTCCATCAAAAACATAGTGTAAAATTGTGAGGTGATATTAAAATTATACATGGTTTTATTTATTTTTTTTAAATATAAATAAAAATCAGAAAAAAAATAGTTTTAACTCACATGGGGCAAGTAACAGGTATGGGCAATATAAAAATCACACTTAAACCCAAATAAGAAGGAGAGAAGTTGACTCTATATTTGCATTGTGTCTGTGTGCGCCACACGAAGCATGTAGCACAAAAAGAGAATTGCCCAAAATTGTGGAAAAATATAAATAATCTCAAGGTTACAAGAGTTTTTCCAGAAATCTTGATGTTCCTTTGTCCACAGTGTGCAACATAATCAAGAAGTTTACCCATGGCACTGTATCTAATCTCCCTGGATGTGGATGAAAGAGTAAAACTATAGAAACTCTTGATAAGCAGCCCCAATCAGGTTTCAAAGGAATTCCTGCTGTCCTGCAGGCTCAGGGTTCATCAGTGTCAGTGCAAACTATCCGCCGACATTTGAATGAAATTAAACGCTATGGCAAGATACCCAGATGGACCTGATTTCTGACAGAGACATAAAAAACTAGACTGCAGTTTGCCAAAATGTACATGTGCCAGCCAAAATCCTTCTTGGAGTCTTGCGAACAGATGAGACGAAAAATGATTTATGAGTGATGAGATTTTTGGTGAAGCTCATCGTTCTACTTTTTCCCAAAACAGAATGAGGCGTACAAAGAAAAGAACACAGTACCTACAGTTAAGTATGGTGGAGGTTTAAAGATGTTTTGGGGTTTTTTAGCTGCCTTTGGCACTAGGTGCCAAAGGCGGCCATGAAATCTGAAGATTACCAAAGGATTTCGGGCCACAATGTAGGGCCCAGTGTCATAAAGCTGGGTTTGCATCCTAGGTCATGGATCTTCCAGATGGAAAATGACTTACATACTTTAAAAAAGCAGTCAGAAGTGGATGGAAACAACAAAATTCCAGTTGAGAGGTGCAAGAAGATTGTTGATGGTTATAGGAAGTGAGTGATTTCAATTCTATTTTCAAAGGGATGTGCAACCAAATATTAAGTAGAGGGTGCCAATAGTTTTGTCCAGCCCACTTTTGGAGTCTTGTTTGAAATTATGTCAAATTTGTCTTTTTTCTCTGCTTTTTGGTATTGTTCCAATACACACAAAGGAAAAAAAAAACATGTATAACAAAATGTGCAACTGCGATACTTTTTTTGACTATAATGCTTTATTTTCTGGAAAAACATTTTTGGCCATGACTATGCGTAACAACATCCCAAGCTTTGGACATCTCTTCGGGCATCTCATGGAGCATCGTTCAATCTATCAATGGAACAGATGAAAGCCACTGTTGAAACATGGTAACGGCAGCATCATGCAGTGAGGATATACAGTTCAACTCTGGAACAAAACCTGGTAGAGGCTGCAAAGGATCTGAGACTGGGGCAGAGGTTTACCTTCCACCTGGACAACAACTCTAAAAATACAACCAAAGCTACAAAGGAATGCTATAGATTAATATGCAAACATTGTCATGCTTGTGTGTAACAGCCCTATGACACTACAGTTTAATCTTCATTGGGTTTCTATGGCAAAGGAAGATACTCTGCCTTAGGTAATCATACACACTTCCTATGCATTTAAGACTTGTGCATACATAGCATACATATTTTGATCACCTGCTAAGTGTGGCTGTCATGGAGTTTTTGGATATGAAAAAAAATCCACAAGTGGAGCACCGCAGGTCTAACACGCCATGTGTACTGCTCATATGCACCACTGTTACAGCATTTACGCAACTATTACTCAAATATTGCATCAATGACCCAGGAACATTACTTAATCTCATGTAACACTATGCCAACACTCTGTGCTGATGAAGATTCCTCGCCTCAGCATGCAGGATGCTCGAAACTGATTGTAAAACTGAAATAAATAGGAATATTTAATAGGAAAACTAAATATTACCAACACGTGACATCACAGCAACAGTAACGTACTCAGTCCTGACACACAAAGACTGAATTCCTCACCCTGGATTCTCATCCACATGCACCACATGCGCATCTACAGCATCACACATAGTTTAAAGATGTGACAGTATGTCATGTTCCCCAAGACCCCTAAATTTTCATGAATTCTTTTTCACATTCTATCACGTTAAAACCACAAACTTCAATCTATGTTGGGAGATTTTTTTATGACGTGACAAAAGACAAAAAGGAACATAGCTGGGAAGGGAAAGAAAAAGGATTAATGATTTTCAAAGTGTTTCACAATCAGAACTTTGAGAAGTTTGGCACCAATTTGCAAACCTCCCCTTTTAGAAGTCATCTAATAAATAAGAGTGGTTGTGCAGAATGTAAAAAAAAACTTCAAGGAGAGTGAATATTCTTGCAAGACACAATACTTTTTGTTTGTTAGTTTCTTTCTTTGTCATTTGTTTGTGTTTGTTTGGAGTATCGTTGTAGACATGAGTAAACAAAAATCAACAAGATAACTTATCATTAGCCCAAACAATTACTACAAAGTTTTAATAATCTAAACAAGAATAAAGAAAAATAGCTAAATTAACTGTCATTGTGGTTAATTATTCATAATACCGCGAGATTTCACATGCACACTGAAAATGTAAGACTAAATGCAAGTGAAAATTTAACCAGAAAGTTTGTTTCGGCTTACATAGACCAATCGTAAACCAGTATGCATGTTGTAATTGTGTTGACAGACTCACCCTGAAGGCGGTTTTGAGGACTCTGTCATGACGCTGATTAAGATACTCCTTCCGGACAAGCGGGACTCCAAAAAAATCTGTTTAAATATGCTGGATATTCATTACTCTATCGCCCCAACATCACCTGGACGGTACATGAAAAACAAAATAGTTTTTAAATGCCTCGCTCTTTTAAATATGTCAATCAACAATAAGTTTTATTTTAGAAGCGAATATCTACATGCGTTTATAACACAGCAAGCAATTAAAGTTCACGTTGAGCTAAGGCGCAACGGCAGCATAATGTCCGTCACCGCCAACTGCGACTCAAGCGCTGATACGTTTACTTACTGCTAAGTTAGGAGCGCTTCAGTAAGAAAATAGAAGTCTTACTGGTTCGTTTCCTTATGGTTTATTACTTGACAAATCCACTTGATATAATCCCTGTCTCCCAGTCGCTGAATAACCCCTAACATGATCAAGTTACAGAGACACATTGAACCACAAAACTACTTCCGGAAAATACTTTCAAACTGACAGTGCAACAAAATTTTCTCCTTGTTTATGCACACGTTAATGTGGTAAACCTCCATCTGTCCAATATCTATACCCGCTCATCATTGCCGGCTTGCGGGACACTGTGACAAACACCAGGGCTGTGTAAAATGAAGTCCACAGCAGTTTATGTAGGCTGCTTTTACTTTTCTAAAGTACTTTTGTAAAACTATATGCTTATAGTTTTATTTAGGAAAAAAATGTTTTGCTTTAAGAATTTTGCGTGTGAGCATTTAAATTTTTATCCATTCCTAAGTTAGGAAAAAAATATAAATATATACATCTATTTTTTTTTTTTTGCACAACTGCAGCTGCAACCACTTTAATATGCGAAGTATTTGACCACAATACAACTAATGCTTGATAAGCTACATTTCCTTTGCCAGCTGATTATCTCCTCTTTGGCTTTGTATAATTCAATTTGCACTAAAGCGCAAAGTTTGGAAGCAACAACAGTATGAGTTCTAAGGATTTTCTGATGTATTTAATGCATTATAAGAGCTTTAATTAATATGCAGCATTTTCTTCCATATAAGTTTAAGTACCTATTGATGTCACCAGATCTTTGCTGAATAAATGCTTGCAAAATAGAAGGGCAAATCATATTTTTTTATGTAAAAATTATGCCATGCAGTTGTTAAAACCAAAGGAATTTACTTTGAATAAAGCAAAGTCTAAGCAAAAAGAAAAAAGAAAAAAACGGAATACCTGATAAATAAAATAAATTTATATTCTGATAACTGACTATAAGTTTCACCTTTATTTGCAAGTATAGTAATGAAACTATGACTGTTTCGTTACAAATGTGATCTTGCCTCCAAACGTTTGGGCTATACTGTATTTGTTTTAAAACTGCATTGGAAATGAGGGCTCATTGAACATTTTGACTCATTTAAATTTGGATAATAATATACTGTAAAATGAATTTAAAAAAAGGTGATATTTTGACATACTTTCCACTGTTTTGGGAGTTAGGATAAGATCTTCCACTTTGAGCTGGAACTTTGTAGATAAAATACAGAACTGAAATGAAATTTCAAATAGAAGAAGTGAGGATATATCTAAAGTTTTCCCATGAAGTCCATTCAGCAGATGTTCAGTGTAAGCTGAGCATCTTAGATTGGTATGTATTAAAACCACGTAGAACCATCTTAAACTTTGGTAGACTTGTGGAGACCCACATCAGCAAACAGATCTGTCCTTTATAGAAGAGAGACAAAAAGAAAGTCCATGTTGAAAAAAAGCCATTGGTAGTCCAACTTATAATTTGACGCAAATCTGCGGTTAACATATGGAGGAAGGTGCTCTGGTGAGATGAGACTACAAAAGTACTTTTGGCCTATATGCAAAAAAATATTTATAGTGGAAATCTAAAACTGCACATCACTCTGAACACATATCTCCCACTGTGAAACATGGCAGTGGGAGTATCATTCTGAGGGGAATACTTTTCTTCAGCTGGATCAGGGAAGCTGGTCCGAGTTGATGAGAAGATGGATAAAGCTTAATACAGAGCAGAACTGAAAGAAAACCTGTCCCGGAACTTCAGTCCCCAGGAGGTACTGAAGTCCTGTTACAATGGAAAATGTTACAATGGCCAGTCAATGTCAAAGAGCAAAATCCAGTTGAAACTGAGGTCAGACCTGCAAATTTCTCTCTAACTAACTCTGACTGACCTTGACCTATTTTTCCAAGAAGAATGGCCAAAAACGTCAGTATTAAGATGTTGAAAAACTGGTAGAGATATTCTCTCGAAGACCTGCAGCTGCAGTTGTAGTGAAAGTCGATTATAGACAGTATTGACTCAGTGGGGTGAACACAAATTAATGCCACACTTTTCAGGAAAAAAATATGACTTTTTTAAAACTCACAATCCTGCACTGTTTTGTGTTGGTTCATTACAAAAAATCCCAGTAAAGTACATTAAAGTTTGTGGTTGTAACATGTGAAGAAATGTGAAAACATTAAAGAAATATTTTAACTTTTGTCGTGAATACATTTTAAATTAACTACTGTTAGAAGACTTTCATTTGGGAACTGTTACTTTTACTTAAGGTAAATGTTCCAATAAGTGTACCTTTTCTCAAGCAAAATGTAATACTTGCTGAACCTGTGCACCAACCCTACCCACCCATCACAAAAACTATTTTATTCTGAAGGCCTGCTAAATAGTTACCGGTTTCCTGTTGGAAACTTAACACAGTTCCCCTGAGCCCGCATTCGTCAGCACATCTCACGCCAATCATTCTCATCGGGAATTCATTGAGCGCCAGATGGAGAGCGGAGACGCAAAAATAGCTCACATGAACTTAATTTGCAGTCATATAATCTTTTTTGTAGTTCTTTGAGTCCCTTGAGTGAATCATCCAGGAGTTTCTACAAACACATAACACCGACTTAATGAAATTATATATGAATTAGCTAGTTTTCCCCTTGGCTCTGATAACTGGCAATTTTCATACAAATATAGCTGCACCACGTGTTCCCACCACTAGATGTCACCATTTAAAAACGAAATAAACCAGCTGTTGCCCAGCCAACGGTCTTGGGGGCACACTGCTCTGTTTTGTTTTAGATGTGTTTCTTCTCCCCAAAGCCTGGCCAACCTTGTAAGAGCCCCAAGATAGAATGTCATTTTGGGGTCAGCTTCCAGTTAAACCCACAAAGCACTGCACACAACTGACATCACTTTTGTATTGTCCATTCTCGATAGCTTTTTAAATTCTGCATTATGAGGCCAAAGTCTGCTGCTATGTTGATCTATCCCTGTTTGTCCACCAGCTATAATTCAAATAATAATTACCTCAAAGTCTTGAGATCCTTTAGGCTTAAGTTGTTTAATCACCCATAAACCTAAATCAGATGTGTCGAAGCAGAAAGCCATCTAAAATATCTTGGCAAATATGCTCTGACAGGGTTAAAAAATACTGATTGGATCATTCATGGGGGGCAACAATAAAAGAAACAGGTGAAAAACCTGTAAAGGGAACTGATCATTTAGATAATCAACATTATTTCTATAACTTAACCTCCACATGACTGAAGACAAACACCAAACTAAACATTTTGTGTGTTTAACCTAAATATGTTGGACCAAAACTGGCCTCAGGCTTTATCTACAAAGTGACAGGTTTTTTGCAGAGAGTAAAGCTAAGAGGCGAGGTTTGTTAGGCGGAAGAAAAAAAACTTAAATCTGAAACAGATACTTTGACAGAGGTAGTAGAATTGAATCCAACAGAAAATTAAGGAATCACAAGAATACCTCTTCGTTTGTATCAAAGTATATGTCCCCAAGCTATATTTGATTTTTCATATTAACTCAAACATTGCATCAATGTACATGCTGCAGGTTAAAGCGGTTATTGACCTAAAACAGTGGACTTTTAAACTTTAAATGCAACTAATAGAAACAATAATCAGATTTTATTGAAGATTGTCTGATTTCGATCTCTGACAGACTGACTGGCGCATCTCTACCCTAAATGTTGCATATTTTAAAAATGAATAGACATGCATTACTTTGTCAGATAAAGTGTCGACTTAAGGACATTATGCTTTGCCTGCCAAGAAAACAATTTTTCCCCCTTGAATAAGTTTTCTCAATTAGGAAAAAAATCAGGATAGATTAACTTTTTAGCAATGCAAAAAATGGTCATAACTGCAGTAAAGTAAAAAGGCCTGAAAGTGTTATTCAATAAAAGCAGTCTACAGAATTGAAACTGGTCAAGGATCTGCAAACCAGCACTGTTGCTGACAACACATTGCTATTCAACAGTTCTCAGAACATGTAATTTTGAAAGATGTTTTGCTTGTCGGCCACTGAAACTTTATCCACCTTTTAGTTCAATGCGTCCCTTCAACTGCTTCAAATAAGTGAAAACGGGGCACTATATCTGCAAACAAATTATACCGAAAGAGCCAAATTTATGAAAGGAGAAACAACAAATATAGTTTTCAGTGTTGGACTGTTTTTGTCCAGACAAGTAAAACAGTCTGAATATAAACTATTGACCCAGAATGACTTATGAAATGATACTACCAATAATATGGAATCAAAGAAAAAACTGCAAATACAAAAATAATTTTGTTCACATGTACTTGTGGTGAAAACAACACTGCCCTTTAATTCCATTGTCAAACAGCATTTAAATCTAAATCAACATTAATTGTGTGGCTGTAAAACACTTTTGAGATATTTGTGAGTATATTGCACATGTTCTTACTTGTTTGACAAGTTATTTTGTTCTATTTTCTGTCAGGTTGTTGTCTGAAGTGTAGAGATAATGATCTCACCCAGGGACGTACAGGAAACAACATTTACACTTCTGTTTCTCACTGTTCTTGTTACATTATTACGGCTCTGCTGGTTCGAAGGCAGTTCATCATTACATCTCATCTGACAGCACCACAATCACAGTAATCTAGACGCAGGGAGACTTCAGAGGTGAATTCGAACTTTATCTGATTAAGGAAGGTATCACTGAGGCATCACCATGTCAAGTGAGTGCATTTAACAAATACAAACAACTTTGGAGTGTTTGTAAACTTGTGGTTTATAATTTTTTTAATCTATATGTATATTGCATTTATTTTTAGGTGTTTTAATCTTAATTCCTGCTGATGCAAACGCTTTGTTTATTTGACATTAGTTATGAGTACTTTTGACCAATCTATGCTTATGATGTAATGATTCAGAGCTTTTATTCAAATGTTGTAGTTTACTTTTAGTACTTTGTAGTATGATTACAAAATAGACCAACAACCATGGTTTAAAAATGTTATTTTTACTTATGTGGCTATATTTAGTATAATAGAGAATGTTGCTTTATAGTGAATTCAGTTTTTTTATATAGTTCTAATACACAATGAACATAATCTCAAGGCTATCTATCTTGTACAGTACAAGATAAAATAGGTCCAATCCATTTCCAATTATGATGAACCCGAATCAGACAAAATTCAACTATCAATCCAGTTCATTACAAAACTATGTTATCTAATCATATTGTCGGCTGGGGTTTAAATAAATTCTAACTCATTCTAAAAAAAAAAACAAAACAAAAAAAAACACAATTACTGAAAATGCCTTCTTTAGAAGTTCTTCTTTCAATTCTTCACTAAAATGAAAAATCAAACAGCAGTTGTGTGATCAAATGGGATTGCAGAAACATATGACCCACGTGTAGACATTTCTACCTGATGAATTGCTAATTTACCTTCTCAGATGTCTGTAAAATAATGGACGAGCATGTGGTGGAAAAAAAATAAATGTGGGAGGACACCTTTAGGTTTTGCATTACGTGCAACAACCAACAGATGGCGTAAGAACTCTCATTTTGAACTGTTTAAGAAGTCTGCATCCCCCTTCAGAATGTCAGCAGTAAAAGGAGATAGTGGTGTTTTGTTCGCTGATCGTTTGTCCAGAGACCTCTAAGTGAAATGCAATATTGTTTTGTGGTGCCCATTAAACAAACTACAAACTACAACACAGCAACACAGAGAGGCAGTCATCACTATAACGTTGTGCTGTTGTTTCAACGAAAAAGCTCAGCAATGTGGTCCCGTTAGCCACAAATGTTAAATCAAACTACATCTTTCAAATGATCTTCTCTAGGTACTGCATCTCCCGATCCCTAGGATTTGTACAGTACCTTGCAAAAGTGTTCATTCCTCTTTAACCTTTTAGGATTTTGCAGACTTACAACCACAAAATTCAATGAATTTCATGTGATGTTATGTTAGGCCAACAAAGGCCGTTTTATAATTGTGAAGTGAAATGGATACACGGATTTAAAGATGTTTACTTAAAAAAATCAGATATTTAGTAACCCCCTTTAATTTTACACCGCTAAGTAAGATCCAGTGCATCCAATTGCCTTGAGTCATCTAATTAACAAAAATTTTGAGTGTGTAATTTAACTTCATTATAACAACAGTTGTTCTCTAAAGGCTTCGGAGGTTTGTTACAAAGCATTATATAACAAACAGCATCACAAAGACCAAGGAACACAGCAGACAGGCCCTGTATAAATCTATGGAGACGTTTAAGGCAGGATTAGGGTTCAAGATCTCACAGACCTCCATTCAGTCTTCTGAAAATGGGAAAAATTATAGCACTGCCGCAACCCTACAAATACATGGCCATCCACCTAAAATGAGGCCGAGTAAAGACAGCATTAATCAGAGAAGAAACAGGCCCAGGGTAACTCTGGAAGAGTTGTAGAAACTTACGTCCCAGGTTGGAGAATATGCTCACAGAACAACTATTAGTTGTGTACTTTGCAATTCTGGTCTTTATTGATGAGGGGCAAAAAGAAAGCTCTTGTTGAGTCCTGTTTGCATGTAGGAGACCCATGTAGGGGACACTGCTGTAGGGGACACTAAACAATCAAATGAATATATTTTTGTGGATAAACTAAGTGACAGTGAGGTTGATGTTTAACAAAAAAATCTCTGTTTACAGACACCAGTGAGGATCTCTTGTTAACCATGTCGCCAGCATACTACAACAGCTTTTACGACAACAGCATTTACAACGATTCCCTCTATCTCTGTGATGCATATGATATGAGGATATTTAGTAAGGGGTTTCTGGTGACTATCTACACTTTGGTGTTCATCCTGGGCTTTTTGGGTAAGTGTATAAATAAAAACAGACCTTTCACAGTCTGTTCAGACAGGAAATAATATGCTGTTCTCTTTCTGTGTAACAGGAAATGGCCTAGTTGTGTGTGTCCTGGTAAAACATCGCTACCAAACCAACATGACCGACATGTGTCTCTTCAACCTGGCCCTCTCTGACCTGCTCTTCCTCTTCACTCTCCCGTTCTATATTCACTACACTTTGGTTGAGGAGTGGACCTTTGGTGACTTCATGTGCCGTTTCCTGTCATGTTCCCACCACACCGGCTTCTTCAGCAGCATTTTCTTCATGGTTGTCATGACGCTGGACCGCTATTGGGTCATCATGTATGCTCACAAGGTGGCACGGTATCGCACAATGAGAGGGTGTTTTACTCTGATTGTGCTTGTTTGGATCCTGAGCATCTGTGTTTCTCTGCCAAGTTTAATCTTCTCAAGATTAGATGAGGGCCAAGCGATCGGCTGTTTCTACAACCCGGAGAGTGAGTACTGGATCTACTATGATCTGCTTACTACAAATATTCTGGGTCTTGTGATTCCCATACTGGTGATGGTGGTTTGCTACTCAAGGATCATCCCCACTCTGGTGAACATGAGGACGGCCAAAAAGCACAGAGTCGTCAAGGTCATCATCTCCATAATGGTCATCTTCTTCCTGTTCTGGGCTCCTTACCGTGTTTCCCGCTTCTTGAGGTTTCTTTATTCTAAAGAGCTACTAGAGATCAGTTGCAGCTTGGAGTTAAACATCAAGATGTCGACCATAGTGACTGAGGCGATCGCGTACACGCACTGCTGCCTGAACCCCATCATCTATGCCTTCGTGGGACAGAAGTTTATGAGACGAGCCCTGCAGCTGCTCAAGAAGTGGGCACCTGGCCCAGTGAGTTTCACAGAGAGCTCATTCAGGAGAAGTTCATTTCTATCCAGGTCCTCTGATGTCACCTCCACTGTCATCATGTAGAAGCTGGAGAGGGATGTACACCAACTTTGGATATTTGCAGAGACTAATCAGGCATTCCAGACCAATCGTTTTTTTTTTTTTTTTTTTTTTTTTACTTACGGCTTTCGCTAAAATGCTCCGCTGGGTATATATATAAACTTTATTAGAAATTGCTTTGGGATTATTTTAAAGCAATGGACACGGAGACAGAAACGAAAGGGAAAAAAAGCAGAAATAAAGGGAGGAAGCTGGGACAAAAAGTTAAAAGGAAGAGAAGGAGAAAAGAATAGAGAAGAGAAAGAAGGATAAAGAAGAGAAGATAAGACAACACCCTGGAAGTCTGTTTCTACACCTGCGGAAAAGAGAGATATAACAACCACAACGCTACTGAAAAGTACAAAGTACTAATTAATACAGGATCTATATACTATCAACTGCAGCTCAATGTAGAGTCAATAAACACCTGAATCCAAACACCTGTTGGGTATGAGCACGCTTGTGTATACAACGTTTCTCCCTAAGAATATTCAATAGCCAAGGGGAACCGGTCCTGGGACCACCACACCCCCTGCTTCATAAGAACTCTGTACATCATTTAAACCCTTGGAATTTTGTTTTGACCGGCACACTTTGTCTTCCTTCTTATGTCGGACGCATAACATGCATCAGACCAAACCTGCTTTTTGTAACAGCTTGTAACCACAAAGACCTTAACTGTAACTTGAAATATAGCAGTTTTTTCCTCACACATTTATCAGCTGATGCAAAAAAAAAAAAGTTTTACAGCATAAGGCTTTTGCATCAAACTGTAAACAGGCTTGCATTTATTAAAGAATATCTGCGTGGTGTGAAATTGCTCAATCTATTGTAAAACTTCAAAAGTAATCAAAAAGAGTTGCATTTTTTTCCTGTCTGCGCTGACATGTTTTGCTTTTAATAAAAAACTTTAGCGTTGTAAATAAGCTTGAGTTTCCCTTTCTGTAATTTCATGACTTGCTATAGATAAGAATGTTTGAGGTAGATGATGTGATCTTCCTCTCAGCTAAAGGGGCAGTCTGCTCTGTAGGAGTATTGCTCATTTTATGAAGACTGGAGGCCACGTGGGACTTTTTTCTCCTTTAATCTGCCAGATTAGCAAAACATACATGCTTTTGCATCTTGTTAGCCTCTTTGATGTAGAACAGAGAGAAGATGCACACAATGACTGAAGCTCCTACAGTACGAGGTATCGCAGGAGAATTTTTGGTGTACAGATCTTTTCTCTATTTTGCCACTGGGATGTGTGTCTTTCCTCTGAAAATATTGTGATAGAGGGTTACAGGTCAAATCATCAGGCAAGAATCCAAATGTTTCATTGTTGAGGAGAAGCTACACAATAAAACAAATCCAGACCATATTCATCTATACAGGCACTGATGAACACTCTGTGTAAGAAAAACACAGTTTTTCTTATCCAAACCAGTTGTGACTTGCTGAAAGTGAAACTTTTTCACATATTGTCACATTACAATAAACCTCAGTGTATTTCTTTTTTTCGACTGCGATTTTTATCTAATAGAGCATAAATCTAACACAGAGGAATCCCAAGACGTAAGCTAAAAGGCAAACAAGCACACAAAGTCATGAACAGAGGAATAAGAATATTGGAAATGTTTCTTCTTGTAGGTATATCTCCACCCCCATCTCAAACCTTTTGCAGCTTCTAACATGTTTTTTTTCAGGCTTGCCCTGTATCTAGCTCCATCCAATTTCCAGTTAGGTCTGATCATTTTACCAGTATCTGCTAAAGAGAAGCAACCCTTCAGCATGATGTTCAGGCTGTTTTGCATTTTGGCCAAAAGGAGTTTTGGTGTTATCGAATAAAAGCATCTTATTACTGATGTGTGCCCCAAATGATTTGTGGCAAAATACAAAAACTGGTTCTTATGGCTTTCTTTTAATCATAACTTTCTTCTAGCCACTGATTCTAAAAGGCCAGGGCCCGTAACCACAAATAATCCTAAAACTGAAAGTAGCTCCTAGTGACGTCATTCTAAGATTCTTCTTAGAATTTTATCTTCGAAAGATAAAAGTTGTTTACAAAGTACCTTAGGGATGAAGATGTTAAGAGTAGTAAGGAGGACTTTTAGTGAGCCTAAGAATTTCTTAAGCAAAGAAGATGGCGGAAAGACCGAGAGACAGTAGAGTGACAGTACAATGAACAACAGTGAATTAATAAAAGTCCACCAGCTCGATCTTACAGGGATCCCCCCTCTAAACAGTCAAGTAAATTAACACATAAACTTCTATAACAGTCATTCAATTATTAATATAGAGATAAGATTAACTTTATCATCCCCTTAGGGCTACAATAAATAGTTTCAGCAGCAGGACAGGTTAAAGGTGCACCTTTAGTAAGGTAATGTTAGGAAGGATGAATAAATAATAAAAACAATATTGTCTCCTTGATCAGAGTCACCCCCAGCAGCTAGCTGAATAACTTATAAGCTAAGATCCATTAGCAGGAATTTTTAGGCTAAAATAGGAGCTCTATGAGAAGACTTAGAGAATCTTTGAGAATTTGGGCCCAGATTTGTGAAGCACGCAACTAATAGCTGATTCTCCCACCTCAGCTACGGATCTCTGCAACTATTCAAAAGTTACTGTTGGACTTTGGACTGCTTCTCTGATCAACACTCTCCTTGTCTCAGCTCTGAGTGATGTTTAAAGCTCTGGATATCATTTTGTAATCTACTCCCTGCTTCAAAATTCTCCACTGACCTGCCTGACCCTGGTTGTTCCCCTATTTCCTCCAACAAACCTTAGAGGCCTTCTCTGAAGAGCTGCATTTCTAATAATTACACGTACAAGGGACTTGGTTGCACTGGATTTTATTTAGGAGTATCAGAGTAAAGGGGAGCTGACTTTAATTCAAAGCATGCTTTTCAAGAGTTTTATGTGCCAACATTTAGAAACCTTGTATCATTTTCCCTCTACTTCACAATTATGCACAACTTTATGTTGATTTTCAAATAAAATCCTAATAAAATACACAAAAGTTTGTAATTTGCAAGATAAAAAAAGTACACAGGTTCAGGGGTTGGGGATGTTGTTGAAAGACTCTATATAACCTTACACAGCAAGACTGTTCATTACTGTAAAACCCTGTTATGCAGTATAATCTGAATAAACAGCATGCTGTTTTGGAATAATGATAAAAAAGAAGACCCTTGAAAGATCTCCCTGAAAGGAACAAAGAAAACAGAAAAGCTCCCCATGAGCAGACATTTCCGTTCCCTCCAACTCTTTCTGTACACATCAAGGGACAATTCTCAGAATACCGCACTGACACCTCTGTGCAGGTTTAACACGATGCAAATGAAACAACAAAACCCAGAGTTCACGTTACCAGAAATGAGCTGTGCTGCAGGATTTGTCACAAAAAAGTGTGCAAAGCAAGTTGGCAGGATGACAATGAAATCTTGATGTGCAGCTCAGCAGCACGCACACACAACTGAGGAGCGGAGACTCTGGAAATCCTTGTGGTAAGTGCCTTAACATTTCAATTTCTGAACATTTAGCTGCCATCTGGAACACTTTCTTCTCCTTCACCTCATACACCTGAAACACATAGTGTAGTTGAGGATTATGGGTGCACTTGTGGCTGATCTGCTTACTTGTGTGTGTGTGTGTGTGTGTGTTTTCACATGAGCAAAGTCAGCCACAGGAAGTGAGGGTCGGCATAAGTGTCAAAGCAAGTGGTTCGGGGTATGTTGATGGTGAAAGAAAACTGCCTGAGATGTGGTTTATAAGATCACATGATTTTGATTATGGTCACAACAGTAGGAAGTTTGTGCTACACATATTCTAAAAAGGTTTGCTACACAGGCCTTTCCAACATGACTCATTGGACGATGATTGTATCTGAAGTTCGGCTTAAAGGGCAGAAAAATCCCCGAAATACTTCTAATTTCCCTCACAGTTTCTTTCTTTAAAGCATTTTTATCTGAAGAAAATGTTCAGTGTGAACCTGTCAAACGTCCAGTCCTCTTGGTGGTGAGGAAGAATGAGGTGATCCTAAAAAACAAGAGGTATGCTGTGTCTTCTGGTTGTTTTTTGAAGATTTCTGAGTGGAGTTCTCCCAGACCTGACAGAGAAAATTAGTTGTATATATTCTTCTATATCACAAAACAGAAGTATCGGAAACATCAGGAGTCAAATGGTCCAATGGGAAAGTAAGTAGGGATGTAAAAAAAATTACATTTGGATATTTTGTGCACTTTGGCTTGTAATGAAATTAAGTTGTTCATGTCATAGAGACTCAGAAGGATAAAATGCATTTAAGATTTTGATTAGCTGAGAACAGATCATTACTGTAGAAAATCTTCTTTTACATATGTATCATCATAAAGTAGGCTAAGTGGACATTTTACACCAAATAGTTCAGATTTTCAACTCTTGTGCAGTTCTTTCTATTTGTGCTTTCACAAACTGAGCTCATCAAACAATTCCTAATAGAGTCAATAACAGATTCCATTAAAGAATATGTTTTTTTTACTTTTGGGGCTTAGAAGACAATATGAAACTTTATTTGTTTGCCCAAAGAACATGGCTTGTTTAACTCACGTGTTTGGTGGCTGGAAATGAAAGAGTTGTTGTTTTTTGTTTTTTTTGTTTTTTGTCTTTCAGGTTTTGTTGTTTTCACACTGAAAATATGGTTTTCATTCATATAAAGAATAAATTGTAGGTTTTGAATTGCCTGTTTCTGATGTTTAGTTGATGAGATATAACAGTGTCGCATTGTTTGAATGTGAAGATTTTTGAGTGGGAAATCAGGAATTCCAGTATTCAAGATTGGGTATTTACAGTGCTGTGAAAAAGTATTTGCCCCTTGACAGATTTTTTTCTGACTTTGGTTTTTTGCTGCACCTAAATCTTTTAAATCATTAAACAATCTTTAAAATGTGTAAAAATCAACTCAGCTCTAAAAATTACAGCTGTTTGTGCCACCCTTGGCAGCAACATTTGCAATCAAGAGTGGACATGATGATGTGCTTCGGATCATTATCCTTCTACATAATACAAGTATAATTGAGACACATATTTTTTTATTTAACCTGAAAAGTCCCATTGAGATTAAAAACGTCTTTTTTAAGGTCCTGGCCAAGAGGCAGCAAAAGGTACACAAGAAATTGGTAACACTTCCCTTCGGGATTCTCTGGTTAAATCAACAACTTCTCCAGGTCCTGAAGCAGCAAAGCACCCCCAGAATACCACACCTTTCTAAAAGCTTTACAGAATATTTTCGCAAAAGTCTTGGGGATAATTAAGATATTTCTTGGCAAAAATGAGACAACCCTTTGAGTTATTTTTGGACAGCAGTGGTTCTAGCCTTGAACCTCTGCCATGATCACTATTTTTGTGCAGTCTCTTTTTTATTGGGGGAGTGGTGGCCTATTGGTTAGAGAGTAGGGCATTTCCATCCCAGAGAGGCCACAAGTACCCTTGTTCGAATCCCACAGCCTGCCACTCCGGGTTCCTTAGCCCCTGAGTGCTCCCCGGGGCGCAGCACAATGGCAGCCCCCTGCTCCCTAAGGGATGGGTTAAATGCAGAGGACAATTTCTCCATTGTGAGATCAGTAAAGTCTATATTATTATTATTGTTGAATCATAGACACTAACTTGAACTGAGGGAAGTGAGGTCTGTAGTGTTTTAGATGTTGCTGCAGGTTCAATGGGCTTTCGGAGTAAAAAAAAGGATTATTTTCTAGGCAGACCACTCCTGGGAAATTTTACAACTGTTCCATGTTTGGACATCATCTGTTGCTTTTTAAGATAGTTTAGCCTACTTCATGTTGTCAGACAGGTTCTATTTAAATGAATTCTTGATTTAACAGGTTAGGCATTAGCCAAGTATAGGCGTGACTAGACAAACAGAGGTCAGCATTTCAAAAAATAATCCTTAATCATTGTTAATTCATGATTTCTTTTTCACATGACAAAACCTATATTTTTGTTGTCTGTGAGATCTCTGCTTTCAGCAGACATGCTGGTTGCGTGTGTAGGAGCTGCACAGTGAACAGCTGAGGACCAGTTTTGCGGTGACCCCATTTTGTGGAGTTTGTTTGCTTTCTGATTCAACTGCTTGTAGTTTTGATTGTTATAGTTGTAGAAATTGTTTATATCAGCTTTTAGCCCAGATTGTAACATTTCTGTGGATACCGCACATCTATGTTTAATTAAGGGAACTTACAGTAATGAACGAGGAAAAAAAAAGTAAAATTATTCCCCCAGTAGTGCGGTTTGGGGTTAAAGAGATTAAATTTGAAAAGTATAAGTGTGACAAAAAGCAAAGGGGGAAGCTAGGTGTAAGGTGGTAAACACTTCACAGCACTGTATTTCTTCCTGTGTGTAAAACAGTATAAACACATTTGATGTTTTATTGTGTACTTAAAAAAACTTACTGTTGTGTTATTTAGTACTAACAAAATTTTCTGCTTTGTCTCAAACAGCACTATGAACGTTATGGAGAATGAGTCAGCACTTAACGAAGAGTATTACTATGATTCCGTCTGTGATCAGCAAGTCGGTACACTCTTCACCAGCGAATCCAAATTTTTGCCGGTTCTTTACTACATGCTGTTCTGTCTGGGCCTAATAGGTACAATCATATATATTCAAAATAATTTATTTTTATTCAATTTTCTTTTAGTGCAGAAGAATTGCCCTTTCCAGCCAACCATAACGCTAGTTTAACACCTTGAAATAGATTTTTCAAAATGCCCAAATTAAAAAAGTATAGGTCAGGGAAATATATCTGTTTGATTTAGTTTTGTAGATCCTAAAAAGCTAAGACATTTTATTTAAACTAATTTCACAGGAAACTGGATAGTTCTCTGGGTTCTCCTCCGGTACACAAAGATGAGGACTATGACTGATGTATTCCTCCTCAACTTGGTCCTGTCTGACCTTTTAATGACTGTGTCTCTGCCTGTCTGGGTCCACAGTTCCCAGAACCTTCCATCCTGCAAACTGGTTACAGGATTCTATCAAGTAAGACTATTTTTCGATTAATTTAAGATACAGAACATTTAAAAAAAATCACATATTCTTGAACTTTTTTATGGTGGCAAGCAGTCTTTAGGTTAATATGCCAAAAAAACCAAAAAAAAAACGCTGCTGCATAAATTACAGCAAGTCTAACCAATTTCGCCTCACATCCTGTTCTTACTCTTCTTCCTCTCTACTTCTCTGAATAGTTGGGTTTCTATAGCGGGACGTTCTTTGTAACCCTGATGAGCGTGGACCGCTACCTCGCCATTGTCCACGCAGTGGCAGCCATGCGAACACGAACACTTCGCTACGGAGTCATAGCCAGCGTCACCATCTGGGTCACATCTGTGATCATGGCAACCCCCCAGGTGGTCTTTGCCCAGTTGGAGACAGGAGAAGAGGAAAATTACAGCCTCCAGTGCCATCCCGTCTACCCAGAGGAAACCCATCACTCATGGAAAATGCGGCGAAATTTCACGGAGAACGCAGTGGCCCTTTTCGTCTGTCTTCCTGTCATTATTTTTTGCTACTTGAAAATACTCATAGTGCTCTCAAAATCCAGGAACTCCAAAAGGGACAAAGCGATGAAGCTGATTTTCACTGTGGTGTGCTTGTTTGTGCTGTGCTGGGTCCCTTACAACATTGTAGTTTTCCTGCAGACACTGCAACTGTTCCAAGTCCTGAACACCTGCGAGGCTTCACAGGCCATCACCTCAGCTATGGCCTTTGCTGAGATCATTGCTCTGTCTCACTGTTGTGTAAATCCAGTCATCTATGCATTCATTGGTGAGAAGTTCAGGAAGACGTTGGAAAAAGTGCTATCCAAATATTTCCGCTGGAGTAGCCAGAGCAGAGGGGCTTTCACCAGCCACACCACAGACAATGAGACCTCCAACACACCTGTACGATCAGATTATTGAAATTGTTTCATGTGTATGATCGAGGCTCAATAAGCAGTGCTTCTTTGTTTCACTGCAACAATGATAGACTAAATAGATAAAGTGTGTTTGTGTGTGTGTGTGTAAGAGAGCATGGTGGCAGTGGTTATAAGTTCAAGGGGAGGGACGTAGCGCATGCGGTTTAGGCTTGCAAAAGCTTCAGCGCAAGCTTTTCCTTGTCACATGCAAGGTGATATACCTGAAACCTTTAAATACAAACGCCAACCAAGACATGTCTTTCTGACTTTTTGTTCAACCTTAAACGCTTTTCTTTCTTCTTGGTTAAGAATGTGAAATAAGATAAATCATACTGGACAAAGATAATTTATGTAAAAATACAGTGTTGTCTGTCAGTACCAAGTTGTATTGCATTGCATTTGTGTTGGTTTTTTGTTAGCTTCCTTTTCAATAAATGTCATATGGCTTCCACCCACAAAGTCTTTCAAGTTGTTGATCTGTTCATGACAAGTTTTGTCTGAATCATCTTCTAATTCAAACTTTTCCAAAGGTCTTCAGTCATTGAACATCTCACTTTTTATGAGAACCTACAAGTTCTCTGTTTCAAAAGATTTCCATTGAAATATGTCGTCATCATTTAGAGCAATGTAACAAACGAGCCTTTACCACCTTACATATTTCGTTCTATTGTTTTTTTTTTTTTCAAAATAACTCTGTAAATTAAAATGCATTTTCAAGTGATACTTTATTTTATTATGGGTAAAATCTGTCCAGGTCAATCTGGCCTATTGTAAAAAGGTAATTGCTGTCATCTTGATTACCAAGTGACTGTAGTGCAAGCACAGTCATGGAGGCCCATTTTTAATTTGAACAGGTTTATTGAGAATAGAAAGAATGCTGTGGTAGTTGTCTGGATCTGGTTTCAGCAGATCAGAGCACTGGGAAGAGAGAGAAGTGAGTACGGATAGCTGGAGATAATGACTAATTGAACAGGTAGGCTCTCTTACTTGCAGGTTAGAGTTGGATTTTCCTGGAAAAGGTGAGCAGTGTTACAGAGGCTGGGATTGACAGGTAAGATTGTAGTGAGTGATTGCTTGGCTGATTCTCTCTGATGCAAAGCGAGTTGAGTTGGAAGGTGGATAGGCAGTAATATTAATGTTGAAGTACTTCTCTTGGCTTACTAGGTCTGAAGGAGGCTTTCGTAGGAGTTTCACAGTCTCATGATCTTTCCGACCTTCTGAACATCAAGCAAGAAATCCAGGTCTGGGTCCTCAACATCCTTTTACTCTAGGGCGGAGTTTAAAGGCTGAGGTAAGTAACAGGCCAGGATAACAAGATTGTTATATACCGTACCGTTGTATACCGTAATTTATGATGATGTGCTGAAGCTCGATCGAGGCGAGCGTCTTTTAGCCAATCAGATTACTGTAAGGCGTATTCGTCACTTCCTGTTTGCACTCGGTGGATTGTTTGGTGTGTGAAGGCTCTCTCGTTTGATTTGATTTCTCTCTACTGCGATATCTCTTACTTGTTCTAATACATAAGCACGTTAAAACACATACTTTCTGTTGCTGTATTTAACGTTTGGGGACTCTCCGTGTTTTACACGGCTTTCTAGTGGTTCTAGTGGTAAGGGGTCGCTAGCTTAATGTTAGCTTTAGCTCCACCATCGCTACCCGTTCTGCTGTTTTTCTCTCTGAGTCTCCTCTTTCCTGCTCTCTCTGTCAGATGTTCAGTTACTCCTCTGACTCCTTTAATGATAATGGTACGTGTAATAAATGTAGCATTTTTTTAGCTTTGGAGGCGAGGGTGTCGGAATTGGAGGCCCGGCTCCGCGCTGTTGAAAAACCAGCAGATAGCCGAGGCCCCTTAGCCAGCACGGAGCCACCGAGGGTAGCTCCCCGTAGCAGCCCTCCAGCAGAGCCCGTGCAGCCGGGATCTCAGAAAGCATAGTCCTAGATCCCAGCCCACAGGTCACCACCAACCCGTCTACGTTTCTAACAGATTTTCCCCGCTCAGCGACACACCTGCTGAGAAGCCAACTCTGGTAATTGGCAGCTCCATAGTCAGAAACGTGGCACTAGAGACACCAGCGACCATAGTCAAATGTCTGCCAGGGGCCAGAACGGGCGACATCAAATCTTACCTGAAACTGCTGGCTAAGTTACTGTTGCTTCGGTGTGTAAGTTTACCAAAACAATGTTGGACTCTCTAATTTTCTCTGGTCCCCTCCCCGATTTAACCAGTGACGACGTGTTTAGCCGCATGCTGTCATTCAATCGCTGGCTGTCTAGGTGGTGTCCAGAAAACAATGTGGGTTACATTGATAATTGGCGAACCTTTTGGGGAAAACCTGGTCTGATCCGGAGAGACGGCATCCATCCCACTTTGGATGGAGCAGCACTTCTTTCTTGGAATCTGGCCGAATTTATTAGTTCTCCAAAACTCTGACAACCCAGGGTTCAGACCAGGAAGCAGGGTCGTAGTTTAACACTCCTCTCAGCAGCTTCGGTACTGCTACCCACCTATTACCCTATTAAGACAGTGTCTCGCCCACGGCCAAAATTGAATAGATTAAAAAATAATCTAAAACAAGAAAATCTAATAAAAATAAACACAACTCAGACTAAGAAGAAATAATAAAACAATTAAATCTGGCTTACTGAACATAAGATCCCTCACTTCAAAGACTTTGCTAGTTAATGACCTGATTTGTGACAATCAGATTGATTTATTTTGCCTCACAGAAACCTGGCTGCAGCAAGAGGATTATGTTACTATAAATGAGTCAACTCCTAATAATTATTTAAATGTTCACATTCCTCGAAATACTGGGCGAGGAGGAGGAGGAGGAGTAGCAACCATCTTTCAGTCTGATTTATTGACTAGTCCCAGACTAATGAATAGCTACAACTCTTTTGAATATTTAATCCTCAGTTTTCCTCATCCAAATTGCAAAGCACTAAAACCACTTCTGTTGGTTGTTTTGTACCGTCCACCAGGCTTTTACTCTCAATTTTTAGATCAGTTTTCAGACCTTTTATCGGATTTAGTGTTAAATACAGATAAGGTTATTATAGTGGGGGATTTTAACATTCATGTTGACACTGAAAGTGATAGCCTAAATATAGCCTTTAATGCTATCTTAGACTGAATTGGCTTTACTCAAAACATTAACAAACCTACCCACCTTTGTCTTCATTCTCTGGACCTTGTGCTGACATATGGCATTGAGTGTAAAGAAATAACAATATTTTGTTATTATTTTTTTTTCCTGTCTGACCATTTTTTAATAACCTTTGAGTTTAATTTAACTGAGTACTCCACACCTGAAAGAAAATTTAATTATAGTAGATCATTATCAGACAATGCTGTAACAACCTTTAAAGAATCTGTTCCACTTTTGATTTCCTCATTATCACAGAAAAACACAGTGGAGGGCAATAATTTTGTTTCTTCCCCTTCACAAATTGATTCTCTTGTTCATAGTGTTACTTCATCAGGGGGCTGCATTAGACAATGCAGCCCCCTTGAAAAAGAGGGTAATTATTCATAGGACGCTAGCTCCCTGGTTTAATTCAGAGCTGCGTACTTTAAAGCACAATGTTAGAAAATTGGAGAGAAAATGGCGCTCTACACACCTAGAGGATTCCTACGTAATCTGGAAAAATAGCCTACTGTTGTATAAAAAGACACTTTGCCAACCCAGAACAGCTTATTTCTCATCATTAATAGAAGAGAACAAGAATAATCCAAGGTTTCTCTTTAGTACAGTTGCTAAACTTACACAGAGTCATAGCTCTGTTAAGCCATCCATTCCCTTAGCTCTTAGCAGTCACGAGTTTATGGGATTCTTTTTAAATAAAATTGATTTTATTAAAAAGAAAATCTTTGATATACTCCCAAAGATGATTACTTCATCCTCAGCAACTGAGACAACATTTAAAGTAACTGTAGAACCCGATCTGTGCTTGGACTGCTTTGATCCTGTGGAGCTTCCTGAGTTATCAGAAATATTAGCTTCATCTAAACCTTCAACTTGTATGTTAGACCCAATCCCAACCAAATTATTTAAGGAAGTGTTTCCTCTGATTACCAGCCCCATTTTAGATATGATTAATCTATCCTTAGTAAATGGATATGTACCACAAGCTTTTAAGGTAACTGTAATTAAACCTTTGCTTAAGAAACCTTCGCTTGATCAATATGACCTAATAAATTACAGACCTATATCCAATCTTCCATTCTTATCTAAAATTCTTGAGAAAATAGTTGCTAATCAAATGTGTGAGCATTTACACAGCAATGACCTGTTTGAAGAGTTTCAGTCAGGGTTCCGAGCTCATCATAGCACTGAAACAGCTCTGCTGAAAGTCACTAATGATATTCTTATTGCCTCAGATAATGGACTTGTGTCTGTACTTGTCCTGTTAGATCTCAGTGCTGCATTTGATACAGTCGATCATAATATTCTCTTAGAAAGGCTGGAATATGCTGTAGGGATCAGGGGAACAGCACTAGACTGGTTTAAATCTTATTTGTCTGACAGATTCCAGTTTGTTCATGTAAATGATAAATCATCTTTAAACCCCAGGGTTAATTGTGGAGTACCACAGGGTTTAGTACTTGGGCCAATTCTCTTTACTATATATATGCTTCCAATAGGTAAAATTATCAGGCAGCATAGAATAAATTTTCACTGTTATGCTGATGATACTCAGCTTTACTTATCCATAAATCCTGATGAGCCCAACCAGTTAGATAGACTACAAGCATGTCTTGAAGATAGAAAAACTTGGATGACCTTAAATTTTCTGTTTCTATATTCAGACAAGACAGAAGTTGTCGTCTTTGGACTGGAGTCTTTAAAAAAGAAACTGCTTAGTCAATCACTTAACCTGGATGGCATTAAATTGACCTCCGGTAATAAAGTAAAAAACCTTGGTGTTATTTTTGACCAGGACATGTCATTTAAATCCCATATTAAACAGGTTTCTAGGATTTCCTTCTTTCATCTCCGGAACATTGCCAAAATTAGAAATATCCTGTCCAGAAGTGACACTGAAAAACTAGTCCATGCATTTGTTACTTCAAGGCTGGACTATTGTAATTCTTTACTATCAGGATGTCCACAAAATGCAGTTAAAAGCCTTCAGCTGATTCAAAATGCTGCAGCAAGAGTTCTGATGAAAATTAAAAAGAGAGATCATATTTCCCCTACTTTAGCTTCCCTTCATTGACTCCCTGTTAAATCCAGAATAGAATTTAAAATTCTTCTTCTCACATATAAAGCCCTTAATGATCTAGCTCCATCATACATCAGAGATCTGATTGTTCCATACGTTCCTAACAGAGCACTTCGTTCTCGGACTGCAGGTTTACTGGTGGTTCCTTGAGTCTCTAGAAGTAGAATGGGAGGCAGATCCTTTAGTTATCCGCCTCCTCTCCTGTGGAACCAGCTCCCAGTTTTAGTCCGTGAGGCAGACACCCTGTCTACTTTTAAGGCTAGGCTTAAAACTTTCCTTTTTGATAAAGCTTATAGTTAGAGTGGCTTAGGTTATCCTGAGCTATCTTCCTTATTTTTACCTCCGTCTTCTTTCCTCCCTGTTAGATGGAGTAAGGGGGAGTCAGAATTAGCCTAAACCTGCTCAGTTATGGTTGAGGTGCAAACACACCCTCCATTTCTGCTACCTGTATGACCCCCTCTCCTTTCCAATAGTTATATTCAATCTGAAAGAGAAAGGTATCCCAATCGTTGTGGTTTTTAGTATAACAATGGCCATCAGTGGGCTCTAGATGGACAAACTGTCTACTTTTAAGGCTAGGTTTAAAACTTTCCTTTTCGATAAAGCTTATAGTTAGAGTGGCTTAAATTATCCAGAGCTATCGCTGTAGTTATGCTGCTATAGGCTTAGGCTGCTGGAGGACATAATGACCACTCTCACCCTCTTCGCTACATTCTCACACTGCTCTACAATTTTGCATTATTTGCTGTTATTTCAGCTTTTAACTTTGTTCTCTCTCTTTTCTCTTCCTAGAAGCTACACCTGGGCTGACTCTGTGTCTACCTATGACACCTTTCTGGAGAGGGGCATCGTCCAAGCTTCTGCTGGCAACAACTTAATGCTCACCCTCTACAGATGATCCACATGGCCCTGTCTTTCAGTGTTTAACCCTTTCTCTCTCCTAGACATGGCGACTGACTGAACTTTTGCTGTGACTAACTCTATGTGCTCTCTTTCAGACTCTAACCTTGAAAACTGGCTCAGAGTTTATATGTTCTTTCTTTCTAGGTGAAACGACTAAAGGAGCTACATCCATTAACATTCACTTTTCCTTCCCATAGAGAGGACTCCTGGATCAGTGCTTCTTTGTTCTCTTTGTGTCTCTGCTCTGTTCTCTCTAACCCCCAGTCGGTCGTGGCAGATGGCCGCTCACACTGAGCCTGGTTCTGCTGGAGGTTTCTTCCTGTTAAAAGGGAGTTTTTCCTCTCCACTGTCACTACATGCATGCTCAGTATGAGGGATTGCTGCAAAGTCAACACCAGTGACTGTCCACTGTCTCTACATGCTCATGCGGGAGGAGTGACTGCTACAAATCTCTGACTCGATGCAGTCTGTTTGGTTTCCTTAGATAGAAAAACTTTTTAACCAATTTGAATAAATAACTGAATCTGACTGCACTGTTCAATGGTTAGGACTAATTGGAATGTATGTAACTGAGTTTTGTGAAGTGCCTTGAGACGACATGTGTTGTGAATTGGCGCTATATAAATAAACTGAATTGAATTGAATTACGCTTATTTGATCAGTGATGAGATTTTTCTGCCAAAAATATATTATTACAAAACGCCAGGTAATTAACACCCATTTGAATCTCATCACTGATCTTCATTAAGCCACTATCCAGCAAACTGTTAAGAGACTCGCCTCTGCCCCTGGCAATGGTGTGTCACATGATCAAATAAGCGTAATCTGATTGGCTAAAAGACGCTCGACTCGATCGAGCGCTGATTGCTTTGGCTTGAGTCACCAGAAGGTCAACACATTTACAGGCAAATTTTTGCAGGCGAATTTTTGCAGGTGAACTTCTGCAGGTGAATTTTTGCAGGCGAATTTTTTCAGGCGAATTCTTGCAGGTGAATTTCTGCAGGTGAATTTCTGCAGGCGAATTTCTGCAGGTGAATTTTTTCAGGCGAATTCTTGCAGGTGAATTTTTGCTGGCAATTTTTGCTGGCAAAAAAAAAAAATCACATACATAATTGCACACGATCAAAATTCAGTGTTATAAATTCAATGTCTAAAAAATGTCTGATTCTAATGAGACTATTTTACTTCCATACCGAACCTTCCTGTAGCATTTCAGGTTCTGAAGCAGTATCTTCATTTCAGTATACTGCAGGTGCAGTGGCGAGGATGGGCCATATAGTAATGTCAATCTAGATGAAGTTTCGAAACAGCGTGGCCATTAACGTTCACCAGCCTTCAGATCCCCCCGCCCCCCCAAATTTTTTAAAAATATTTTAAAAATAAAAACGCAGAAAAGAAAACCTGTCATTCAACTAGGCAAAACGATGCATTCCTACCTTGCGTTCCATGGTTGTTAGTTGTTGTTACAGTGGACCAAACCATTGTGCCAACAGCTAAAACCTGCAAACAGACACAGCAGTGCACTTCAGAGGAGTAAAGGAGATGTGTGTGTAAAGCACAGGTAACTGAGCCCCATTAAGTAGCTGCTTAAATCAAAGACATGTCACATGTTGTAATTATGAATATGAATATATTATTTAATATTTAATATTAATATTTAAATATTTGAATAAATAATATTTCGGTGTGTTAAGGGTTGTCCTGTGAATACCAGCCCAATAAGGCGGTGGTATTAGGACAAAATTGAAAGGGATGAGCCAAGCTCTGACATTATTGAACAGCAAAAACTCTGCACACACATGGAATGAATTCACACAATTTCTTAAAATAAGAATTTATTAACAAAAATAAGTCAACTCAAAGTCAAACATATTTCAATCAACAAACTCTTTACTATGCTAAAACAATCCAACTAAAACTACCAAGCAGCATTAAAGAATAAGGAAGACTAATGGGCTATGTACAGTATAAACAAGTTGATCAAAGATGGTTGAAAACCATGACCGAAGAGTGAAGAGTGATTACCATGCAATGTTATTTATGTTTGAGAACCAAGGATTATCTTGAAGAATCTGGAAGTGAAGCTAAGTTAGTCTTGGAACTAACTTAGGTAATAATTGGCATACCTTTAGACAACCATTCACACTGCAAGATCGGATAAAATATTATTTTAATAAAATAATATTTTAAAGATTGATTTGCTGAATAAAACCAACCTTCTGGATGACCAATTCTCAACGGTGTTTAATTAGCTGCCTTTATTTATTAAAATGATATTTAAAGAAATATTATTTTGAATAAGAACCAAATCTTTGAGAAATTGGCTTAATTGTGTTACTTAGTTATCAAGTTTAGTAAAGTAATATTTAGGGAAATATTATTTTCTAGATTGAAAAAGTTGAAAAGAGTTATGTCTGTTTGCCAGCAAAGAGACATTAGCGCGCTGTGTCCCTCCGTCCAGTTCCTCTGGGGACCCGTGTGGAAGAGGTCAGCTTGTTGCAACAGTGGTGATTTTATTTGGACAGTGACGTCACGGGAAGTCCGTTGTTACCCCTTTTTCCTGGCTGTGCTGGAAGTAGGTTAATGCGATTTATTTTGAAAGTTCCAGAAAAGTTCGTACTGGCCTTTCATTTTTTTACCCATGGCTGTGGCTCCAACACACACATTTCATACACTTCCACTTCTCAATAGAATGAAACATGATATAACAGATTTTCTTGATAGCTTTGACCTGCTTAAAAAAACTGGAATCCACTTAGTTGTCACCATCTCTATCTCAGCAGAGCAGAATACTCCCCTTGTAAATACGTTAACCCTTTCTCATTGGACTGACACATATTTCCCACCCTTTTGCAAAACGGTTGGCACAGATGTCGTTCAAGCAGTCCAACCTCCCTTGTTTTGGCTATGGTAAACAAACAGAAATCACCTATTCCTAACTATTAGAAGCTACCTAGATCAATATGAACTCACTGAAGCACCTGTTTGACACTCAGTCTGCAGGCCTTGTGTAAAAGGTGCCATGTTTAGATTGTTTACCAGCATGGATGGAGAAGGTCTAAGACAGATGAGAGTGTGTATTAATAGTGGGTATTTCTTTTGATTTAGATAGCCTTTTCCCCATTACAAATATAATCATTACCATCTGAAAGTTTTTTTGTCTGTTAAAACAGTATTTGTCAATTGTTAAAACACTATTTTTTGAAATGTCCCATCAAGTTTTCACAACTTTGAACACTAATCCCATAACTCCAACTACTTGCCCAACACCTCTGCTTACTGGTGCAAAATGAAACTATTGACTCAAAACACCTGGGCTCAAAAAGCAACACCGTTGTCAAATCATGCCCCAAGCACAGCAAAACGTAGAACACTACAGAGCAATCTGGAAACACTATAAGGAAAAGAGGAAAACATAGTTCTCAGAACATCGTGTATTTAGTCACAGCAGGCCAAATGCATCATGTCACAACCCACAGAAAACCCATATCCATGTAGAGGTTATTGTTACATAAAGTAACAGTAAAAATACTGTATAAAAACAAAAAATGAGAAAATAAAGAAGTTCATTGTGAGCAAACAATATATGCAATACGTCATTCGGCCACAGCATCGTGTCTTCTAGCTGGGTCAGGCCACAGAACCTCATTCACATAACAGGCCACATTCTCTATGGCCAAACGAGGGAAAAAGCCCCTAGCATGTCGGATCCAGGTTCTTACGTGTACTCTTTGTCTTCTCTGATTTCCTCTATCCATTGCAAAACCTTGGAATCAAGTTTGAGTCATTGTGTTTAGCTGCTGACACATGTGCCTTAATTGTGATCAAAGTGTGCAGCACGTGTTTACCCTTTTGCACACCGGGTGCATCACAATGCAAATGTCTTTGCAAGCAGTGTCTAGTGACATGAAATGTGCTTTGGGTTTTGAAAGGGGACTGATTTAATACCTTCGTTTAGGCTACTGAAACATTTACTTTGAGAATTGCATGTAGTGTTTAAGCAATTGAAAAAATAGTGTAATATTTGTGTAATGACCTGAAGTATTTAAAGTTTGAATAAAAAAGCAAAAATAGAAAAATGCTTTGTAGACCTTTTACAACTCTGTATCTCTGATGTAGGATTGGAACTGGAAAAGTTTCAAAATATTTTGGAAATTCTGAACAATAATGTTAAGACTGCAAAATTCAGGTTAGAAAGTTAGTTTTAGTCCAGGGTGAAATTAGGGCAGGTGATCATATTGGATGAGTGTGTTTACCACATCTGCAACAATCTATTTGTGTGTTGTGGTTTCCTAGTAGCCCACTTTTGTTGTGGTTTTGGGATGTTTTTGGATACCGCAGATTTGTTTAAAAGGCTTTTTGAAGCTGGGTTGTTGTTGTGATTGTTATGTGAGAAACTAGGTTAAAAGTACAGTTATGCATTCTGCAGTGATGGTTACGATGAGGGAAAGGCAGTGCACGACATGAATAACAGTAACCTAGAAAGAAGACAGAAGCCAAGGATGTGTTTTTCGTGTGGTATAGAGCATGCCTGTTGTGTGAAAGGTGAGAATTCCACAGGACCTCGTATCCCCTTCGAGTGACATAACCATTTTTATTATGTCATGATTTGCTGCTCATTGACAAGTGTGCAGAGGTGTGACTGGGTATCATACCTACAACTCACCTGACAGCCAGCAGATAATAAATCATCAGGCCTTATAATGTAACTGTGTCTGAAGACTGTCTCATATCAACTAGCAGCATTTATAAAAAGAATATTTTGCACCTGAGCCTGAATAAGTACAAGGACCTACTCAGAGCAAGACATGTATTTCCTATAAGCTGCCATGTTTTGAAACTACTGGTTCAGGCTGCAGCAGTGACTATTTCACTCATGCAAAACAAGCAATCCAGCATGCCTTGCAACCCTTCTTCTATGTGCCTCTGCAGTATTTGGTCAAAGTCAGTATGAATTTAAGCGAACAAATGTTGACTTGCGGCTCTGTGTGGGTTCTTGTTTTAAAGTTTCAAACACTTACCAAGGAAGTCCCTAACCAAACCTTATATTCAGAGGCCCACCTGTTACTCGGGTTAGGGGTGGGGAACTCTTTGAGAGGTATAAACCTTTTCACACTGTCATACAGGCTGGTTGATCATATCGGATGCACCAGCTGACATACTTTTAATCTTTTTGGTTACTTCATTCATCCAAAGAAAATGAATTCAACCGACCATTATCTTTACACGAGGAATGAAAGGTAAGTTTTTCTTTACTTCATATGTACATGCTCTTAACATAGTTTTAATGCAAATATTTGCTAAGAAAACTAGCCTAAAACTCATCTTCTACCAACAAAATGTTAAAGAACAAGCAGGAAGTATTCTGTCTTTTTGAGCTTTGATACATTACAGAAAATACCAAATGGTTCTTTTACAATATTGTTACCCCTAGAATAGTAGCTTGTGAACAAGTAAAAAGAAATCAAATCAACATATTAAAAACTGGTTAAAAATGATGCACAACTGTAAACAGTTTTAAGTTTTAAAACAAAAGTTTTCCTCTTTCTCCTCTAACAATTATTTTGCTATCAACATATGTAAACTGTTGAATGTAATGTATAAGATGTACTGAGTCAGGGGAATGTGTCTTTACTTTTTCATTTAATAGTCTTTATAGTCTTTGCAATAGTTGATGTCAATGTCAACTTTATTTGTATAGCACATTTAATACAGATACCTCTGTCCAAAGTGCTTTACACAACAAGCAATATAATAATAAAGTAATAATAAGATAATAAAAGAACCTGCTCAGCTTGAGTTAAAAGCCAGTGCAAACAGATGGGTTTTAACAGCGACTTAAAAATGCACAGAGACTGGGCTGTTCGAATATTGAAGGGAAGAATATTAAAAGGCTCTTGGCACAGCAACAGCAAATACTCAGTCCCCTCTGGTTTTCAGCCGTGGTCTTGGCACAACTAAAGTTATTTGATTTGCTAATCTACGATGATGGCACATAAATTAAACTAAGTCATAAATTTGGCAGATTTGGATTTAATATTATTTTCATTCAAAAATGTATTCTAATTGGAAATAACAAAAATCTCCAAAAAGTTTGGAATGTTGAACGGGATATCATTTTTGAAAAATAAAATTAATTAATACATGCGTACATACAAACATATGTTTTCTGCTTTTATTTACATTTTTAACAAAAATTGCCCATTGAAAATGTATTTTATCCCTTTTAATAATCAATGATTTTTGCCTTTTTGTCTCTTACAGCAATCAAACCCGTAATTTAATTGCCGTAAACTTTTTGCATGTCTCCATGGTATTTTGGACCATTTATCTTTGTACTATTCATCTTTCAGGTTGGACACCCTCCATGCAAGTTTTCTAATCTTTAACGCCTTCCGCAGATTCTCTATTGAATTCAAATCTGGACTTTCCTAAATGTTAGTTATACTTCAAGTCAGAATAAACATGTTGGTCTCATTAAAATATTACTTTCAATCTAAATCATATGCCGTGAAGTAACATGCATTTTCTTTCAAACCTGACTATGCTTATAAAAACCAAACCAACCAAAATGCATAAAAAAAGATCTTTATGACGTATTTTGACATTTTCCTTTTACCTGTGTTCTCGTGAGATAATCATCAGTAGATTGTAAAATGAAGTGATCACTGCCATGATGTGGTTCTAGCTCTGAGTCACAGAGCTGCGGTAAATTTTTTTAAATATAATTCACCTTAGGGCATTACATCATATGTAGAAATCCTTAGGTCAGAAGATAGGTAACGTTAGGCTATCTGGGTTTGGTTTAAAGATTTCTGTCGGTTACACACAGCAGGCATCTTCTTACTCCTGTGTGGTCCTTCAACTACAGATGCACATTTTTATTCATCCTAATACATTTATAGTTGGTATTATTTCTGATTTGCAGCTTTTTGTTGCCAGTGACTACATATTATTCTGCAGTATTAACAGAATGTTTGCAAAATGCAATTCAGCAAAGATCGCATTCGTAAAGCTCCTAATTTTTGTTTCAGTTCTTCATTTTGTGCAGAAGCAGCACTGCTTTACTCTAAGTCAAAGAGACAAAACTAGAAGGCAGTAAAGGAAATTCCTCGACAGATATTTGATCCCAGAGGTATTTGGGGCGTTCACAGAGGATTCATCTTGAAAGAGTGTGATCAGCTGTTTTCTTCCTCAGAAATTGGGTCGTGCTACACTTTCAATGTCAGCTGGATGGATGAATCCCCTGGCTGTGACAGCTTTCACTTTTACTCTCTCTGATATAGGCCCATCTGGGTAAGAAAAGAAGATGAAGCTCCACTTTTCATCTCCTGTTGTTAGCTTGTTAGCATCAGTTTTTAAAGCACTTTTGCTAGCTGATGCTAGCCTTCATTTTGTCTAGTTTCACTTCAGGGACATTTTTACTTGCAGTTTGGTTTCAGTTTAGCTGCATTTTAGCTATATACCTGCTAATATTGTCAGGCAGTTCAATATTTTTTTCTTTTCTGAGGCTGTAAGTTCTGTTTTGTAATTACATATTGTACAAACCTGCCTATTAGCTTTGAAAACTATGGAAGAACGCATAAAACTACTCAGAGAGGTTTTGTGTGTTTAAAAGAGGAGGCGCTGGTGGTGTAGGGGTTAAGCATGCGACCATGTGCAGAGGCTATCGTCCTCGACGAGGCTGTCCCGGGTTTGAGTCCCGGACCCAGGAAATTCCAAAGCAATTAGTCAAGATTTAGAAACGCCGGTGAAAACATGTGTTTCAGCTGCTTCTTTTAAATCTCAGAAGTGGTTTAAGCATGTTGACACTGTGGAAATGCATTGCACCATCTGGGCACCACAGAATAAAATACTTTATCACCTTTAGTTTCAGATCTGGTACAAAGCGCAACCATCAACCATAGATCAGCTGTCCTAAAGACCTACTGCAAGTGAAGGAAGTTAGACAGACATAAAGAGCCCTGACCATGTGATAACAGAAAGTGTAAAATGTATCCTGGAGACCTGATGTCAGTTTCAGGACACCGAGAGAGGAGTTATGTGACAGAATTTACCAGTTCTTGTCAGTAACCTGGCTGCAGCATTCTGGTGGGCTGGAGGTAGTCTATAGATGCGTTGTTAAGACAAGTAAATACTTGTAGAGAGGTGAAAAAGGATCTAAATTATCATATTCCATAAATGTAACAGTCAGGGAAAAAAATACTAAAGGAAAAAACCAAGTCTAAGCATTATATATGTGTATATATATATACATATATATATATATATATGTATACACACCTTGGCACAGTGAGTGGATTGTACATGTGGCAACAGCCGCCCGTGTTTTACATTTGATCCAAGATGTGGGATTGAACAACAGTAGGGGTGCAGACAAGAAATTTCCCCGCAACTTTTACAAGGCTGATGAGGCAAAATGAAGAAGATGAGGAATGGTGATAAACTCCTACCAAAGCAGACTTTATTTTTACAGAATATACTAAAGGTAGAAAAAGCGCTAACATTTTCCAGCTCTCATTTCTGACATCACAAAAACCAGGCATTTTAACAAAGGCGTGTAGACATTTTTATACCTACTGTATACTATGAAAGGTTCTGCAAACATATTTCAAAATTTATTAAATGACCTTCTGTGGCACGTTTGAAAAAAACCTGCCTATTTGAATTTATAGGTTAGAGTTGGATTTGAGGCCCCACATCTTCCAGGCACCACAGTATCCTTATATAGTTGAGCCCAAAATTAGCAGTTTGCTCTTCATTGTGAGGCCTTAACTAACCTACTGTCATCTAGAAAAAGCAGGCAGCACTTGTGTTTTTTGATTTATTCAGTGAACCTAAAGTCAACTTTATCTGCTGGCCACCTAAAAGATGATCTTTTAATGTGAAAGAATTTGTATAAGTATCTGTGGTTATGACCTCAAACTGGTGGTCTATTGTGCATTGTGACTGGTGCAAAAACCAGGAATTTAGCATTCTCATGTCGAATATCAAGCAGTACTAATTGTTGCAGTGATATCTTTGCTGGATTAATCTAGCATGATTCTGCTGCAGCAACAAATCAGGGAGTCTGACATCTTCAATCATCCCATGTGACAGATGTTCATTGTCAAACTTACATGCTCCGACATGTTCAAGTCGAGAATGATTTACTGTGTAGGAAACTCTAGAAGACATGAATGGATGCCTCCAGAGTTGCAATGCTTACCTTATAAACATATAGGCTTGTAGGGCGGAAGGGTTACGTGTCTAGCTAAGTGGCTCAGCAGCACCGCAGGGGGCTGTACTCACACCGTTGTTTTTTACTCAGACTACATGTCAGACTTTCAGTACAAGTCAGAGTCCTATAATCTGTAAAAATACTCAGATGACTCCGCAGTGGTCTTATCAGAGATGGTCAAGAAACCGAGTACAGGGGGCTGGTGGACCCTTTGGTGTGGGAACAATCATCTCATCTTGAATGTGAACAAGAAAAAGTTTATTGTTGATTTTAGGAAGCGTAAGAGTATGTGAAAATCTGTTTTCATCATGGAGAAGAATGGAGAAGACAACTTTAGCTTCTCTACACAATAATGCAACAACAGTGTTTTCAGTCAGAGGCTGCTTCAGATCTGCTGTAGCATTGACCACTTCAGGAGATCCTACCTATCAACAGCCATAACCCTTTAAAAAAGATCCTATGAAGAAACTTACATAATGAGCTTTCCTACTGAATTGCTTAACTAAAATAGTAAGAGACAAATAGTGAGAAGAAGGTTATTATGTTTCAATATTTACTTAGTGGAGTTCAGAAAGAGCATCCAGTCTTATTAGTTTTACTTGCAATCGTACATGGAAAGTTTTTATGTACTGATTGATTATTTTACAGTTAGATTGTGCATGAAATGTGACTCCAGCACAAGCGGAGGCTGCAGAAATGGTTAACAAATTATGAACAATAAATTATGACTATTATCACAGTATCATATTATTCAGTTCAACTGTCAGTTATTTTAGGTCATAAATTAATCCACATTTTAAAATATTCTGCAATTGCCATTCATAATCCTTCCATGCAAATTTAAATGTGGCCCCATTCTCCATAAACTGTACTACAAAGTTGAAGTTTTGTTGACTTACTCAGCACTCTTGGGAGCATCCTATTGGCCTGGGGGCCCTACGCGGTAGATTAACTCAGATTTTGAGTTGACCCTGGTTTGAAGTGAATAAAGTTGTCCAACTGTAAGAATTCTCCTCAGTAGTTAAAAGGGATGCTTCACAAATTAAAAGTCTGTGTTTGGTTAAAATGAAATGGCAGGCAGCTAATTTTCCCTGGATTCCTAGGTTGGTGATTCGGCAGGTCAAATACTAATAAATTGTATTGTTTTGGTATGTACTAAATGAAAACTTTAATGACTTACAGTGAAATACATTAACCAGCAACATGTACTTTCTTGCCATTTTTTGAGTGATAATCTAATAATTCCTTCATTTTCTGTTAGATTAAAAACTTCTCACTATCAAAGAGTGTGCTGCAAATTTCTTTCTCCTGTGTGTTTTATTATTTAGGGGGAAAACAAGGATCAATTAAAATTTAAATTGGCAATTTAGACCTCAGTAAAAAGCAACCTCAGTATTGTTTAGGAAAACCTGATCAGTGCGTCTCTACTGTAAATTGAAAATGTTATATTTGGAAAATACTAATCAGATATGTCTGTTTCTTTCTTCCTACCAGCTATACTATGCCCTTCACCGCAACTGCTGAAACCAGCATTGACTACGACTATGACTATCTAGAGGGAGACTATGGAACGTGTAATTATGAGCGACATGGAGCTTACTTTCTCCCACCCCTCTACGTCATCTTCTTCTTCCTTGGCCTCCTTGGAAACTCTTTAGTGATTTGGGTCATCGCTTGTGGGGTGAGAGTCCGCAGCATGACTGATGTGTGCCTGTTCAACTTGGCGATCGCTGACCTTCTTATGGTGTGCTCTCTTCCCTTCCTCGCCCATCAAGCCAGAGACCAGTGGCTGTTTGGAGACGCTATGTGCAAGATGGTCCTGGGCATTTACCACATTGCTTTTTACTGCGGGATCTTTTTCATCTGCCTGATGAGCATAGACCGCTACTTGGCCATAGTGCATGCAGTTTACGCCCTGAAAGCACGAACACGCTCCTTTGGTATGGCGGCAGCTGCTGTAACATGGGCGGCTGGCTTTTTGGCATCTTTTCCTGATCTGATCTTCCTCAAAGAGCAAACAAGCGTAAACAGCTCTACGTTCTGCTACCCCGACTTTTCCCAAAAAACAAAAAACGAGGGCTCCCTCGGCCCCCATTTCTGGACAGTGTTTGGTCTCTTCAAAATGAACATTTTGGGTCTGTTTGTCCCAGTTTTCATCCTGAGCTTCTGCTACTCTCAGATCGTTTGGAGGTTGCTGTCAAGCCAGTCCTCTAAGAAGCAGGCCATCCGTGTGGTTGTCTTAGTGGTGGCTGTTTTCTTCTGCTGCTGGGTTCCGTACAACGTGGCCTCCTTCTTCAAAGCGCTGGAACTTCTGCAAGTCTACACCGAGTGCAAAAGCAGCAAGGCTATCAGACTGGCTCTACAGATTACCGAAACCATCGCATATTCCCACAGCTGTCTCAATCCCATTCTGTATGTGTTCGTCGGGGAGAGGTTCAGGAGGCAGCTGGTGAGGCTGATAAACAGAGCTCCATGCAGTCTGTGCCAGGTGATCAAGCTGTACATCCCTCAGGACAGAGGCACCTCAGTGTACTCACAAACTACCAGTGTGGACGAAAGGAACACTGGGGTGTAATCTGGGAATTTAAACTCATCCTGATACTTATACCAATACCTTTGTGTACATCTTTAATACACAGACTGTTCATGTCAAGTCTAAAATGTTCATCCTAGTTTTAGGCTAACAGTGAGGTACGTTTAACTTGTTTTCTTGGTATGAGTAAGGGTAGTGTATAGGTACAGACAGTACTGAATGTAATACCTCCGAATGTACAGCGTATTACAATGTACCAAATACCTTAAATGTTTTTACTCTTTTACTTTTCACATTTTTTTTTATCTACAGGTGCATCTCAGTAATTTTGTTAATCTTCAAAATGCTAATTTATTTCTGTAACTCAAATAAAGAAAATCTAATTCAAATGTTATTAAAAATCCTTAATTTCAATCACTTAAATTTAGATGTAAAATTTATTTTCATATAGAAAGATTACAAAATCTATTCAAGTCTGTGGATATCCTTGTGGCTTGTGCACCTTCTTTTTCTATCCACTTAACTTTCCATGAATATTCTTCAATTCAACGCTTTTTGAACAGCCAACTTCTTTGTGCGTGACCTTTTGTGGGTGACTCTACCTGTGGAGGTTTTCAGCAGCTCAACAACTTTTTATTTATCGGATGTAATATTTTAATCTTCTGATCAACCAAATTTGTGGTTTTCGTTGACTGTAAGCCTTTTGGATGATATTCTAGTTTATTTAGATGCACCTGTTATATTCCTGTAGGTACATTTTATTAAGCAGACTGGAGATTGTTATTAAACTGAAAGAACGATAACCTGTATCTGCAAACATCATGCAGAACATTTTTTGAACTGAACTACAATCTCTCTTCCTGAGCTCAGTGTGAAACTGTCACCTACAACAGCTATTTAGAGGGTTCAGCTTTATCATTCACTGTAATTATCTAAAACCAAAGAAAAAGCAGCTAAGTGACCTCACCGTTAAGTGAACGTTTAGATAATGATCACGATGAGTTTTCATTTTGAATGTTTCGGGTTGTTGCTTAGCATGGAGACTCTGGTGCAACTTGCAGCATTAGTTAGGTAGGTTCTGAAACTCTGTGCTGCAGAGGATCTGTACCTTACCTCAACCTTAAAAAAAACCACAACCTGAAAGAGGAAACATGTAACCAAGCTGTGAGTTTAACATTTCAGGCTCTGCAAACAACCGAACACTTTATTCTCCATTTTATTTTATTGCTCATGCATTTTGTTATAAACAGCAGCTGTTGCATTCCAAAAAAAGCATTATGTGACAAAGGACAACACTGACTAATTGAAGGGGTTGCCAATAGAAAAGAAAAAAAACAATGAAGCCAAAGCAGAAATAGTTTTATTAATGATATACACCATCTGTGTGACACCATTCCCACTTGCATTCAGATTTAACTTTTGTAATAAGATGGACCTTGTAGTCAAGAAGTAATGCATTCACCACATCCGCTCGTCTTACCATGCATTTCCTGTTTGTTGCTGACAGATATAATACCAGCACTTTCAATGCCTTCTTAAAAATGCACACACTCATGTTACATGAGCTTTCAAATATAAAAACATATCACTTTAATGATTTATTTCTGAGCCAGTAATGCTATTTGTAAAAGTTACAGCAGTAAATATTTTCATAGTAGAACCACGCTTATATTTGTAATCTTTTTGACTGTAATTTGTATTTTTAAATTTGCCTTTTTGGAAAAATAAACTGTATTATTAAAGCCATAAATATATATTTACATTTGTTTAATTTGTCCATATCTTGCTGTACCACCTGTTTTCATTGTTTTTTTTTTCATAGCGCCACAACCAGATAGAGGGTAGCACTGATTCTTTACTTCTTCTGTTGTCTCTTGTGGTTGAGTCTCTTTCATACCAAAATCCCTATCTTTAATAAACATCTAAAGATAAGCAGAGAGAAAGGAGACATTGCATGTATGCACGTGGTGGTGATAAACAGGAAAAAGATCTCTGAAATATTCTTATAAACCAGTAGACGGGTTTCACCTCTAGGAGGCCAACTTTCACTGAGGAAGGGTTGAGTGGTTAGATAAGAATGTGATCAGCTGACACAGTTACTATGAATGACCTGATAGAGAGATGAATGAAAACCAGCATGAGTGGGTAGCAGGTGAGTTTAGTGAGTCTGAGTGAAGTGTGCTATACTCCATCTGACTGATGAAAAGGATGTGTTGTTTTTCTGTGTCATCGGCAGATTCCCCACAAATCCTAATCATGTCTGCAACAGTTTGGCCACAAAACTAAACAAGGATGTCCAAGTATAAACATGCATTGTAGTATAGACTGTGTACTCTATCTGTGTAGATGACACGAAATGTCAAAAAGCTGACTAAAGTGAAGTGAAAATTGCAGAAGGATGCAAGTTCTGAGAATGTTTAACATTTTGGACCTGAATCACTTCCAGTTTTTAAAAGCGTTCAATATTATTTATGACTACAGTAACCACAGGTTGTAGTCACACCTCATTTATAATGCGTATTCCTTTAAGTTTGTCTACATTCTTTCATGTTACAACCGCAAAATTCAGTTTATTTTTGGGTGTATTTTATGTGATGGACCAGGACAAAGTAAAGCATCATTGTGAAGTAAAGTGAAGACAGAGATTGTGTTCAACATGTTTAATAAATAAAAATCAGAAAAGTTTAGCATACATTTGAATGCAACCTCCCCCCAATAACTTGTAAAGCCGTTTTTTGCTGCTCAGTGGCACCCCCAGACATTTTTCACATGGCATGGAGCCATTAAAAATCTCGGGGTGGTGCACCAAAATCTAATCCTTTGAAAAAGTCAGAGCATCCAGGATAATCCTTGCATCGTGAGAACACGTTCCAGCACTATGAAAACCAGAAAATAAACATAGATGGATGCTCATACTACAGTGGCCGAGAGGTGCAATCCAACATTAATATATCTGAAACACTTTTACAAGTCCCGAAACAAATGTATATTTGAAAAATCGCATTTAAATTTCAGAAAACAAATGTACATTTCAGAAAACACACTTCAGTTTCAGAAAACAAATTTATATTTGAGAAAACAAATTTACATGTCAGGAAACAAATTTACATTTCAGAAAACACTTTTGCGAGTCCCAAAGCACATTTACAAATTACAAAATCTTAAAGAAAGGGAATGTACCAACTCCGAAGCTGACCCGGAAGTGGTAACTCATGGTGATCAAAGATGGACAGCAATTGAGTGGCGTCTCCCCCGTTTTCGGAACTGCTCCTTCAGTTGTTTAGATACTGGACTGCAGTAGGTGTGGCAGTTGCATTTAGCCATCCTTAAAACATTTTTCAAGTGTTAAGAGATCACAAATGATCGGACAGTGAAACATGATATCATGAATATATTGGGCAACTTCGTAAAAGATAGATGGAAATGTCTGAAATTGACGGGCTTTAATTTTGAAATTCCAAACCAGATCTTGATGAAATCGATGAGTGGAATCTGTAAGTGTTCTCTTGTCATCCTGAAGTGAGAGTAATAACTGGAAAGAAACCGTTTCAGGAGTGACACATTGAGGTGTTCTGTCAACGTCAAGTGAGATTGGTCCCTGGAAAAAATGTTGTTTTAATAAGTGTGGAAGCTTAGGGTATGTGAATGGCCATTCCCAAATGAACACACAAATTACCACATAAAACAGTGACAAAAACTAAAATGTCATATCTACATATTCGTGGGTGGACTTTTAAATACTTTTCAATATTCTATTTAAATTCTCTCACTAATGAGAATTCCTTGCGATGCCAGGCTTTTCAGAATCTCTTTGTAGCTCCTCCCCAGCCTAAAATAAAAGTCAATCAATTTGTAAATTTGTTTTCTGAAATGTAAATTTGTTTTCTGAAATGTTAATGTGTTTCCTGAAATGTAAATTTGTTTTCTGAAATGTAAATTTATTTCGTAAATTGAAATTTGACTCAGGGTTTGTAAAAGTATTTTAGATTTTGTAATGTTGGTTTGCACCTCCCGGCCACTGTATCATAAGCCCAAATGCCTTTATTTGTAGCCTAAAATATATTTGGTAACAAATGAAATATACCATTTTATCATTACTCCAGTCTTGTGTTTCAATCACTTACAATGTGGAGATCAAGTAAGAAAATAGCAACTAAATATAATAAAAATACCCAACTCAAGGTAAAAACTAAGCATCATTAGCCATATCTCTTATTAAGTAAAATGAGCTAACAGAAGTCCGGAAAACAAACCTAATCAACAAAATACACAACTCACAAGTCTTATGGAGGCACATTCTCTAAGATACATAATAAACTGCTTCCAAATTCGGCTTCTGATGATTCTCACTGCTCTGTTTACATCTCTGCTTAACTCATAAACCAGCCGCCCCTAGTGGTGAGGTCGAAAACTGCATCACAGTCCTGCTTTTTGGCTTTCTTTAGACAATAATCTTTCTGCTTGACACTGTAATATTTGTTGTGTCGATACCCTCCCCACATATGACCTGTGGATCTCTGCAGCTCTTCCAGGGAGGAGCTTGGCCTCTTGGCTGCTTCTATGGTTAATGCTCTTCTTCCCCAACCCCTAACAGTACTTTTTTTTTCAGAATTTACCTATTTTTAGCTCCATCCTTTTATGTAACAACTCTGACATGCTTCCCCGTAATTACTAGAGGAAACCATTCCATGTTTTCTGGTGGCTATGTTATTTTCAGGGTCATGTGCAGGGTTAGTTTTCTGTCACAAATGGCATTTTGGGTGTAGACCTATTCGTTTGAAAATGCCTTTCGTATTGCCATTCTTCTATAAGGGTCATATTATGAAGAATATCCTTGTTCTACATGAATATGTTTGTTTACTAATGTTCTCTAACAAATCTCTGAGGCTTTCAAGGAACAGCTGGATTTATAATGACATTAAGTTGCACCCAGGACGACTCAATCTCTTAGGTGATTTGAGATGAAAATCAGTTGTACTGGATTTTATTTAGGGGTATCAGAATGAATGGGGCTAACTACAGAAGCACACCTCAGTTACAGATTTTTGTGGGTAAAACGAAGAGTATCATGTTCATTTTTTTTCAACTCAGACATTTTGCACCATCACATGAAATCCAAAGAAATGTGGGACTATGTTAGACAAAAGGTAATAGGAGGCATAGCAATAAAAACAAAACAAAAAAACACAAAGACATATGTGATTGTAGGGGCAGGGATGTTCTTTAAAGGTTTGGGTGGTGTATTTTCTGATCACCACACAGCTACACATGGCTGGGCACTTCTGTACCTAAACACAATCTGTATCCCCTTTAAAGTATTTTAAGAAACAGCATAGATTTCTTTATTGATAAGGAGTTTGATTCTGAAAAGATAGACATGTGATCATGAACACTGAAGCCAATGTCATTTTAAAGTCCAATGGAACATTTGAAAAAATGAAGACAGAAAAAAATCTGGCCAGGAAATGCCCTCTATAGTTCTTGTGAAAAAGCAATGATTTAAAAGAACAGGACAAAAGCAAACCATAAAAATGCAGACAACAATCAAGAGCATGATTAACTCTGAAACATGAATTTAATGCTCATCTCAAAACCTCAAAGCAATGATTCCCAGAACTGCAGCCGAGGCCTCATGAATTTCTTTCAGAAAAAAAGATAAGCTGTGTCTTGTTTTTCTCAATTGACTACACTGGAAATGCTTTGTTGGAAAATGTGCCATCATTCATCAAATAGAAACTTAATTTGAATATGAACTCCTTTTTTTACTTTCAGAAATCATCAACTTCTGAAACTATATTAGAAAAGGAGTTAAAATAACGTTTAGTCATATCTCCTGTTCTATTATCATAGATTGCATCCTTGGTTTACATGATCAGCTGTGTTGGTGGCAGTTTATTTACGGCATGATCTGTCCGTGGCTTCAAATCAGCAAACCATCAAATACAACATTAGCTCTTTAGCGCCATCTAGTGCGCCTTGTGGGTCACTCCAGCCAAATTTGCTTGGTGGTCCTTGTTTCACCTGTGTGGTTTGCACATCACGCCATTTCCTCTGTAAAGTAAATGACCTCTAGGCATTTGTTAAGAAGATTCAAGAAAATTGCTCGGCAAATGAAAACGAGCTTTGGAAACAGCCATCAATAAGCCAAAACCCTTGTCAGCTTAATGACAAAGTCAGATAAGGATCTCTGCGTGAGTGAATGCTGAATTCAGTGGGTGAAGGGTGCTCAGAAGGGTGGGTTGTTCAAAACTGGGAAATGACGGCAGTCACAGTAACATTTGGTACAGAGAAACCACTCAGTGTCAACAACAATTTCTTTAGTGTGTCTGTTGTTGTATATCTTGTATAAACATGCTTTATTGTACATTTCAAGCAACAAAAATGCAAGATGTTGAGTGGGATACCTTTTGCATCTTTTGTGAAGTAGCTTTCACTTAAATGTCCATGAGGTCAACTGTATAAAATGTGATATAGCCTACCTTTAAAATTGTTGTGATATAGCCAACATAAATAATAAATAGATCACTAATGGGAAGGTTCACCACTTTTCCATTGTTTTCTCTATGTGTGGATAATGGCTCTTATGTGGATTGCTGAAGCCTAAAAGCCATAGAAAGTTTTTTTTAGCAGTTTTTGAACTGATGTCAATGCATGTTCTTGACTCTCTTCAGATAGTGTTACTTCCTGAGATCTTTTGGTCTACCTTATGTTGTCAGACTGGATCTATTTAAAAGATTTCTTGATTCTACACTTCAGGTCGAGACGTGGCTGGTGAAACTGAGCCAAAATATGTAGTTAATCAAAATGAATTCATTTGCCAAGGTATTGTGGTATTAAAGTAGTGTTTAATGATCTGAAACGTGTAAGTGTGTACTGTTTAACAGCATTGAAAGGGTTAAATCAGTTAGCATAAGGTACAATCTGTAAAAAGTGTGTAAATAAAGAAGAGACCCAATACAAGCGCGCATCACCTTCACACTCCACCAGCCTTGCATGAGATTTTGATCGCGAGATAATCTCTGAAGATTGTACAGATACGTCCCCTGTGGTTTAATGCAAAAAACTGTTGCCTCTGCTGTTGCTAAGAATGTCAAAATAGATGTCACACCTGACAAGAGTATGTGAGAACAGGTTTCAGTAAGGTAACAGGTGCCCTTATGTGAACATGTAAAAAAATCCCTTTAAATACAAAAGATGCCATTAAAGCACAATCTTTATGAAGTGAACATTTAAAGCACTGTCTCTTTAAAGCAAAACGTGGCTTCCTACTTCAGAAGGAAAGTTATCAGATGTTATTACATGAAAGAATAAAACATTTGTTTTGGGTATTTGACGCTTTTGGTTTTAAGCACCGAGACTTTATGTGACTAACAACAAGAATGGATTAAGAAGGTGGGGAAACTGTATGTTCCTCATAATGGTGAGCACACCGATTTGTGCTTGATAACTGCAGGCAAAGATAAAATCTGCGGTGTGGTCTTTCTGGTTTTTTGTAGGTCATGGATATAAAGCTCTTCATCAGAAAAAAAATATATGCTCACAGTGTTTACAAAACCCAGTTCCATATTTTTGTTTCATTTTTTTTGTTATCAATTTTAAAACTTTCATCTTTCTGAAAGATACACTGCCTTACAATAGTGTTCAACTGCCTTTAGAAGTCCCTTAATTACTAAACAGAGTACACATGTGTCAGATGTAATCCCAGCATCCCTGAATCTAGCTGAAATGTGATGGTCTCAGAGGTTTGTTAGAGAACAGAAGTGAACAAACAAAAGACAAATGAACATAGCAGATAGAAAAATTGTGGAATTATTAAAGCAGGGTTAACCCAGTGACTGGAAACTCTGGGATCTGCACACCTTCCCAAATTGTCCCCCTACTGGACATAGGTGGTATCTAAAATCAACTTTAAATTGGACCTTGATTTCAGTCTAATTTGTTTCATGTACTCTACCATTGGGACTTCAAAACAAAGACAAATTTGCGGGTAGCAGGGGGAAATTAGCCCTACTATTGAGGACTGGATAGTTTTGTACAGGAAATTCATTATATGGGATATGTCTCTTTCATTAAGACACCTACACAATAAATGTGATAAAAACTGGTCAAGATGGAATATTAACCAGAAACAGGCTTAGTGCTGACGATGTAATAGACCAGTAGGTCTAAACATAGTTTTATGTTAAAGATGGAAAGGCAATGTAATCTTCTGTAATGCTTGTCTCTCCACCGTTTCATCCTAGTGGCCATAGGAGGATTGTGTGTTGGGTTTTGTAACTTTTGTCTAAATACACTGCTCAAAAAAATAAAGGGAACACTCAAATAACACATCCTAGATCTGAATGAATGAAATATTCTCATTGAATACTTTGTTCTGTACAAGGTTGAATGTGCTGACAACAAAATCACACAAAAATCATCAATGGAAATCAAATTTTATTACCCAATGGAGGCCTGGATTTGGAGTCACACACAATTAAAGTGGAAACACACTAGAGGTGCTGATCCAACTTTGATGTAATGTCCCTTAAAAAGTCAAATGAGGCTCAGTATTGTGTGGTGGCCCTCCACAGTGCCTGTATGACCTCCCTACAACGCCTGGCATGCTCTGATTAGACGGCGATGGGTCTCCTGAGGGATCTCCTCCCAGACCTGGACTAAAGCATCCGCCAACTCCTGGACAGTCCTCTGTGCAACATGACTTTGGTGGATGGAGCGAGACCATGATGTCCCAGATGTGGTGTGTCAAACGGATTCAGTGTCTGGGGCGGGCCATAGAGGGTCCATAGTCTCAATGTCTTACATCTTGCAGGGAACTGGTTGCTGACACACTCCAGCCACATGAGGTCTAGCATTGTCCTGCATTAGAAGAACCCAGGGCCAACCGCACCAGCATATGGTCTCACAAGGGGTCTGAGGATCTCATCTCGGTACCTAATGGCAGTCAGGCTACCTCTGGCGAGCACATGGAGGGCCATACGGCTCTCCAAAGAAATGCCACCCCACACCATTACTGACCCACTGCCAAACTGGTCATGCTGAAGGATGTCGCAGGCAGCAGATCGCTCTCCACGGTGTCTCCAGACTCTGTCACGTCTGTCACATGTGCTCAGTGTGAACCTGCTTTCATCTGTGAAGAGCACAGGGCGCCAGTGGCGAATTTGCCAATCCTGGTGTTCTCTGGCAAAATGCCAAGTGTCCTGCACGGTGTTGGGCTGTGAGCACAACCCCCATTTGTGGACGTCGGGCCCTCATACCATCCTCATGGAGTCGGTTTCTAACCGTTTGTGCAGACACATGCACATTTGTGGCCTGCTGAAGGTCCTTTTGCAGGGCTCTGGCAGTGCTCCTCCTGTTCCTCCTTGCATAAAGGCGGAGGTAGCGGTCCTGCTGCTGGGTTGTTGCCCTCCTACGACCTCCTCCACGTCTCCTGGTGTACTGGCCTGTCTCCTGGTAGCGCCTCCAGGCTCTGGACACTACGCTGACAGACACAGCAAACCTTCTTGCCACAGCTCGCATTGATGCGCCATCCTGGATGAGCTGCACTACCTGAGCCACTTGTGTGGGTTGTAGAGTCCGTCTCATGCTACCACGAGTGTGAAAACACCACCAACATTCAAAAGTGACCAAAACATCAGCCAGAAAGCATAGGTACTGAGAAGTGGTCTGTGGTCCCCACCTGCAGAACCTCTCCTTTATTGAGTGTCTTGCTAATCGCCAAAGATTTCCCCCTGTTGTCTATTCCATTTGGACAACAGCATGTGAAATTGATTGTCAATCAGTGTTGCTTCCTAAGTGGACAGTTTGATTTCACAGAAGTTTGATGTACTTGGAGTTATATTGTGTTGTTCAAGTGTTCCCTTTATTTTTTTGAGCAGTGTATTTTCTTTATGTCTCTGTCCTTTTTTTACTTACTTATTCGTACATAATACCTTAACAGCAATAAAACAAATCATTAAGGGGTGGGCGATATAAAACCTCCCTTGGTAAAGCAAATATGTTTGGCATAACTATGTTCACATGGAAGTCATAGAAGTTTATAGTTTTATTATACTTATATTTATAACATGTAACAAAAAGTGAAACCATTAAAGGGGTACGATAAGACACTATATTGACCTTTTTTTTGTTAAAAGGTGATGCTAATGAACTTAAGGCTTTCGGTCTGATTTTAAAACAAAGCAATTTTCTAAATTATCTTAGAAATTAGGTCTTATTAGCAGGTCCTGTTCATTTTGACAGTCTGTTGGCCTCTCCAGGGTTTCCCCTTGCTTTCTAGTTATTTCAGTAATACCTAACCCTGTTACAACCCGCACAAAGGTCATAAGAAGTTAGAAAAGAACAATTGTAGTTTCAAGACGAGCTGTATATATTCTGCTGTAGGTGTAAACACAAGGCCATGGCAACACTTGTCAGTTTCCTTGTACATTTAATGGCAAAATAACAAGAGGACAAAATAAAATTATTTACAGCACGTATGGTAGTTACATGTGAACACAATCTTCTGTACAAAGAAATATACATGCAAAAGTAAAAATGAGTCATAGTGAGACATTCAAGATGACATTGCTGCAGTCTTGTTCATAGGTGTATTCAAAATATGACAGGTTTACATCCTGGGCACTGGGAAAACTGCCCGACACTCTATACAACTTTACATCACAAGTTGACTTTGTTTCCCAAAGGCTTTTTAGTACTTCTGTCAGGTCCTCCAGTGAGGAGGCTTTGAGAGAATTAAAGATTAAGATTAAAGTGAATACCAGCACATGTTTGAAAAACTATGACCCACACGTATAAATAAAAAGCCACACAAAATGAGAGACTGTACAGACCAACAAGCGTCAACTTATTTTACAATAAAGTAAATTTTCTGACAGTAACCCTTACAACTTTCAAATATAACAAGAAACGATGCAGATTTTTTGTCTCTCCATCATTCTAAGGTTCTCTCACTCACCTGGCACTTTTAAAAAATAAAAATTTCCATAATCTCCAAGATGTCAGGTCATTTGAATAAGAAAAACAACTGGCATTAGGGGTATATTCAAAAGAAAAATGGTAAAAAAGTTGAGTGTTACTTTCTAAAAATGTATTATGCAGTCCCACAAAGAGCATTTTGTAATTTTTGCTTGACCTATTGCTTGGCGATGATGTAAACAAAGGTTGAACTGAAATGCTAAAAGGAAAACAAATATGTTTGAAGGAAAAAAAAAAAAAACCCAATAGCTACTCGGGAGAGAACAAACTCAAAATACTTTGTGCACAGCTTGAAAATAGACAGGTGAGATCTGTTTTCAACAATAAATCACCAAACAATAACAATCCTACATTAAGAATAAATAAATCCACACCGAACCTTTGTAAACACTCACATTTCAGTGTGGACTGATATAACTTAACATGAATAATTTGGAAAAAAAAAACATAAAATTACAGGAAAAGAAGGCATAGCCCACTTTGGTATATTACAGAAAATAAAAATGAAAACATTACAAGAACAAAATGAAAGTATAGGTGTCTGTATTTTATAGATACACATGTCTATACATTAATTCTGAACCCCCCCCCCCCCCCCCCCCATTGTCCAGGAGATTTTGCAGATATTAATACTGAACTTAATACATAAGAGTTAACACAATACAGACATCTATTGCAGTACCAGGTACACACATGCCTTATTTTTTTTAAGAATACGGCTACAACACAAGTCTTCATAAATAGTTGCATACATGGTAAAACTGCAACGTTGCACATGAGAACTGATGCAGAACAACGAGTGCATTGCTAGTAGCTGTCTCTGTTCAAAGTGAGGATCCAGCCACCATTTGGAGTCCTGCACAGAGATCGCTGGTCTGAGGGGGATGGTGGGGTCAAATTTGTAAAGCGGGAAAAGATTATTTACAACTAAGGCGGATGTAGCTGGAGATCTGTGAAAGCTTAGCACAATATGCTTTTTTATTTAACGCTTGTTCAAGTTGCTTCTTGAATTAGTCACAATCTGAACTAATTAAAATGAGGTGGGGTGATAAAGATAAGCAAACTATTGCACCGTCTGTAGCTTTAATTTATCTCTGGAAAACATGATTTTGGTAGTTCCTATTTTGTTTCCTGCTGATGAGACCTATACATCTCACTTTTCTTCTAGCCTTTGTTTTCCAAAAACGGCTGAATTAAGACAGTTCTCCGTTTTCCCAACTGTACATGGTTTCATTTACAAAAAGTAATCTCTTGTTACAAAAATGTCATCTTTTGTTCAACCGAAAGCAGCCAGAATTTTTCTGAATATACAGTACTCTATTTTCTTTAACACTGTCCAGATGTGAGATTCACTCACGTCAGCTTGTTTCTTTTTTTCCCTGCTGACTCAAAGTTTGAAATCTCAAATCGATTCCATCAGGTCATATTTTGTGCCGGCATAGTGAAAATATGCCACAAGGTAAGTATGAGGGCTGTGGGAGTTTGTCAGTCAGTCAGTCAGCAGCAGCAGCAGCAGCAGGACATCTGTGGTTTAGTGAGGGAGAAGGGGATCTTAGTGGACTCGTCCCCGGTGGTCTTCTAGCAAATTCGACCTTTCTTTCAGGTGTGGTTGTAAAGACGGCTTTGGAGGAAGGACTTAATGGTGCCAACGGGCCGGGCGTCGTTCTGGTGCTTCCGCCGCTCGATGAAGGAGATGATCCTGGAGGTGTCCAGATGTGTGCCATAATGACTCGGTGATGGAGGCTGCGTGTGATTTACGTGCCCGTAACCACCGCTAGCTACGCCTCGAGGCTGGAGCCACGGGTACTGCAGGCAGAATCCAGCGGAGGGCCGTCGCTCCGGCTCACCCTGGAGCAGCAGGCACACAAAGTCCTTGGCTTCTGTGCTCACCCCCTGGAAGTAGTCATCAGGGAAACTGAAGTCCAGGCGACAGATATTTAAACACGTCTCTTCAAGGCTTTCATCCAGGAAGGGAGAGGCACCGCTCAGGAGAACGTAGGTCACCACACCTGCAAATATTCGGTAAGTAAGCTCATGCTTACCTAGTTTTTACAAAAAGGAATGCAATATATGCTAATTACCTGCACTGTTTTAATTCATTCTATCCGCTAATGCATTTAAAGTGCCCTAAAGATATAATAGCACCACTGGTAAAGATATAAAAATGTGTATATTTTGGATGTTGTTTTTTGTAAAGTGCCTTGAGAATACATTTGTTGTGAACTGATGATATAAATAAAAGAATCAAACTGAATTAAAGTTCATAGCAAACATAGACCCCATCTATGTAGCAAATGAAAAAAAAGAATCAATATTTCCATCACAAGATGTTTATTTAAAAAAGTTGTTTTGGACTAAAACAACTTAGTTGTGGTTTCTTAATGACTTGATCACCTTTCCACATCTTTACCGTCTAAAACTTTTTATGCTGCATTAAATGTCACCAAATATATTACAGGCAAAGAGAGTCTAAATGCATGGTCATTAATAATAGGCTAAGACTTTTTGCAGCCCAGACAGTTGTTCTCGATATGCCCATTGCTCTCAGTAATATTACGGTAACGATACATTTGTGATATATTGTCCAGCCTTAAATCCGGCTTACTTTTGGAGTAATGGGTTCTTCTTAACCAAGTAGTTTTTCAGCCCATGTTAATATGGGAATTGGTCCACAGTGGATCATCCGTTAACATTTTCAACCAGCATCTTTACAGTCTCTTTTATTCTAACAATGATAAAGACATTTGTACACAAACACATTTATCTCTGAGAGAAACAACTCAGCTCCCTCCTGGACAGTGTGATGCCTGGACATTCTCATGTTGTTTATACTTGTATAGAATGTTGTGAAAAGATGAACATGGCACCGTAATGCATCTGAAATTTGTATCCAAGAATGAACCAGACTTGTGGAGGTTCACAATGCACTTCCTGATTTACTGGCTCATTTGTTTTGATTTTCCCATGTTGTAACACAAGGAATCTGTTTTCTTGAGGTTTTGCCCTAAGAAAGATCCACAAGTGCGCCCCTCTCATTACCTCTAAAGTTATAAAGTGACCCATCAGAAGCTTACAAAGCCATGCCTGCATCATCTATATGTTCCCAAACTGTTTAAAGCCAGAGCAAAAGTCTATGTAATCTACTTTGACAAAAGTAATAAAACTAAAAAACCGAAAATCTCTCTCTCATGATTCTAGCAGATAGAATAAATGTAGGTAATCCTAACTGACCTAAAACAGGCAACATGATTAAATGTCAATATTGGTGAAATTTACCAGTAATCTATTATATCTATCTGATTGCTATCTTTTGGAATACTTATCTCAATTACATGCACATCAACAATTTGTCATAATTTCAGAAAAGTTGAAAAGCCAAAATACTGCACCTAACTGTAGTTTCTATTTTGTATGTAATTGTATGCAGCATCATTCAGTCTACCACATACATTTAAGAAACATGTATAAAATGTAGCTATGTATACTGTTGCATCTCAATAAATTAGAATATAACACATATCAGTTCATGACAAACCGATGATGTGTTCCCACATTCCCGTTGATTAATTTCAGTAATTCAATTCACTAAATGAAACTAGCGTATTATATAGGTTTATTATATGCAGAGTAATTTATTTCATGTATTTATTTCTGTTAATTTTTAAGATTATGGCTTACAAAAAATAAAAAAAATTGAAATAATCATGAGCAAGAATCATCACAACTAACACAAATAAATGCTTGAAATTTATTCTGTGGATGATATACCCCTATAATACATTAGTTTAATTTTTTATTGAATTATTGAAATTAATCAACTATGATGTGTGTAGGGTGATTAAAAGGCAAAGATGTGAATTGTGTCCTATGTTGAATTTATCTACAAACCTAAGCTCCAGAGGTCAGATGTCAGGGAGGCAGGCTGACCCACGACCAGCTCAGGTGCAGAGAACTCAGGGCTCCCCAGCAGAGGATGGATGTGAGAGGAATGAGGGTCCAGTTGAACAGCATCGCCAAAATCTGTCAGCTTGATCACAGGCTGTGAGCATACCTGTTCCACTACGATGTTCTCAGGCTGCAAGAGGAGGGAAACATCAAGGAAAATCTTCAACAGCAGAAAGACTGTGTCGGGTTTGAGCTGTTTTATTACTGGTGTATAAGTAAAAAGAAATGAATCTAAACAGATGTGATTCGTTTGCAGGTAAAGCAACAACACCATTACTAAATCTCATGTCTCGGTGGTTTTGACTGCAGCTTTTGTTTTGCATATGCTGCCATTTAAATATTAAAAAATAATTTTACTCTCTCCACAAGTCAAGAATGCCTGTTTACTTTCAGGTCAAGATGTGCTATCTTCCAGCCGTGCAAGTACTGGAGAGCTTCGAGGATATCTCGGAGGTATAAAGCCACCTTCTCCTCTGTCAGGTTTCCCCAGCTCACAATGTAGTCCAGGAAGCGTCCCTGGTCTGCCCTGAGAGAAGGAACGCACAAGACATATGTGTGTCATTGGTGAGTTTAAAATCAGTATACACTGTAAATCATGGTAAATCCATTGTACTAACATCTCCAGTACGAGGACGTAGCTTTGGGCTGTCTCATAGGTTTCCAGCAGCCTGACCAGGTTTGGATGGTCCAGAGTCTGGAGGAGTCGAATCTCCTGCAGAACCTGCTCTCGACGCAGCAGCTTCTTGTTGACGTGTTTTGCTGCAATAGTGCGTTTACTCCCTCTCTGGTCACACCGCTTAGTCACTGAGAATCGCCCCCTGGAAAGCAGAAATCAGGATTACTGAGCTGCAACTAGAAGTACAAAGATGAAACCATAAATCTTCAAGTGTTCCTATATACAGCAAACCTGCAAATGTATCAACTTTGATGTGGTCAAGTAGGCCACATTACTTAACTTAACTTTATTTCTATAGAACTTCAAAAAATACATAACTCAGCTGGCCAAAGTGCTACACACACCCTAAAAAGCTAAAGAACAAATAAAAGCTATAGAAGCACTATAGAGAGCAGATACTTAAAACAATAAAAAAAACCCACAAAGGCCAACAAAATACGTTTAGGGCCGGAGAGAAAAAAAAAGTTTTAAGAGAAGATTTTAAATTTAAATAGGGGAAGCATGGACACCTCTCTGCACTGTCTTCGTCTATAGGACGACTAATAAAAACTGATCTGCTGACCTGAGAGAGCGAGAGAGAGCATGCAGATAAAGCAAGTCTATCAGATACTGAGGGGGGAGGGGCGGTCACGTGCAGCAGCACTTTCAACCAGCTGTAGTCGAGCCACTACAGTTTTGTTAAGCCCAGAGTAAAGTTCATTATAGACTTACCTGCCAAGTTCAGTGATCTCTGTGTAGTAAGACTCAAAACTGTTTTTCCAGATGTCTTCACTGCCATCATTAGGAGCTGCAGAAGACATTCATTGTATCCTTCTTAGATTCTGTCAGTTATGAACCACGGTGACAAAAAAAAAGAATAAAATGTTAAACCATGATGGGAGTCTCACCTGACACTGTAAGGCTGGCGGAGGAGGTAACGGTGCCTGTTACGTTCGTGGCCACACATGTATAGACACCACTGTCCTCAAGAGACACACCCAAAACACGCAAGGATGCCTCTCCTGTCTCACTGCAATGGTCCAGAGGGAAAGGGTAGCAGAGCATGAGGTAAGATAAACACATTAGAACATACTGGTTTGAGACAAGCTTGTACCTGTAAGCGATGCTGTGGCGTCCATTGTTGCTTAGAATGCTATTGTCAGGTCCACGCCATGAAACAGTGGCGCGGGGTCGACCACACACCTTACACCTCAAGGTGACGTTGTCGCCACTCTCACATGACGTGTCGCTGAGAGGGATGAGGAACTCTGGGGGAACTGGATAAAAACAGAGCAGACTCTTGTATTTTATTTCACCTTTGTCATAAATGCATTAACTGCTTGAATGAAATCAGCTTACCATCATAGATGAAGTTGGGATTCAAAAGCTGAAGTGAAAGGAGACAGATCAAGTTACAATTAAAAAGAGTGGCAGAGAGTGAATCAATTTGAGCACAATAAAACCCCTTCCACTTCCTACCTTGACAGAGACCTTGTTTGCCAGGCTGTCCTGGGACTTGCGATAGCCGTTCTCCAATTTTCTACCCTCTTTATCTCTTTTTTCAGACTTTCGACGAATACGCAGCGCTGTGTGCCATGACAGTGATTTTCTACCCCAAAGAAGGAAAGAACAGGTTTTGGTTTTAAAGATTTGAAATGGCATTTGCCTAAAAGGCTATAACATGTAGCGTTACACCAGGAAATGAGCTGTTCAACAGAATTGTCTGATTTGCAGCTTCATTGGGTTGGAAATCAAAAACGAAAAAGAAGACTCAAGTTAGCTATTATTTAGTTTCAGTAAGGTTTTTAAAAAGAAGCATTATTACCAATACCTCCTCTTTAAAATATATAGGATATAGTCTTTCAAGTCAGCAGTCAATAAAAGTCTTCAGTAACATCAGAAAAAGTTGATAGTGACAAAGTCACTATCAACTTTTGGCAACACTGAATCAGAGGAAGCAAAGAGTTGCAGAGAGATGTAAGAAGCCATTTAAAAGTAAGCTGTATTTTCTATGACTTTATTCAGACTGCTAGAGAGTGAAATGTCAAGTAACAGTAAGGCTCAATGGAATACATCAAGGTACCTCTGTTTTGTCTTGATGTATTTCAGCTTCTTGTCTATCATTAAAAATGACAGATTTGGAAATATTTGGCAACCTTTTGGAAATCTCAGAGTTAGGGTAAGGGTTTTCATTCTCTAAAAAGTCTCATTGTTATACTAGTTGCACCAACCATGATGTCTGAAGTGTCCTGATTTTACAATTTAGCAAAACCCTGTTTTAAAGTTACTGCCATTTGACATTGACGCTGGCCTATATATATATATATATATATATATATAAAATATATATATATATATATATATATATGTATATATATCTCGCTCTCTCTCTCTCTCTATATATATATATATATATATATATATATATATATATATCTATATATATATATATATATAGATAATTATAACACAGATATATATATATCTATATATATACAGATATATATAGATATATAATACTACTAAAGTACCAAAGACTACTAAAGTGGGAAAAGCTAGAAAACTTTATTTAAAAATCTGTTTCTTTATCCTCTTATATTATAGCTTGTAAATGAAATCAAAATGATCTAAAATCATACATGAACAGGTCCAAGACAGAATTTTGGTCAGTGCATCTCTCATCAGATACATGTCACATATTGTTTATGATACGCAGCAGCTCATTTTTTTCTCTGATCAAACATTAGAAAAGCTCTTACTTGATGGTTGCTTCAGGGAGCTCGGGTGTGGTGGAGGATGAGGTATGTCCTAACACATAGCCAGGGATCCAGCCCTCAGCCGCAGGGGAGTGTTCGTTGGCGGCTCGGTACACCAAGAACATGTTCTGCTGGTTGCTGGCGAGCATTTGGACCACCTCACCCTGCACTACACTGATCTCATCCTCCTTTACAGCCACGTAGTCCTGGGTCACCAACATGGTGGACACACTGCTGCTGCTGCTACTGCTTTCACTCTGCTGGAGAAGAGGATTGTAAAAGTTAAGGAATGGAACAGGGCGCAATAATGCACACATTAAGTAAATAAGGAAAAAAATTAGACATTCTTAAAAGGAAAGTTGGTCAAAACGTCATCAATTGTGCTATTTATTGATGGAAACAGTTTTTTTTAATGCATGCAGCTATAAAAGCATTGCAAAATCCCTTTGTAAAATTTTGCAATTGTACAAATGTTATCAAAGTGAAGTTCGACAAGTTGTGACACGGAAGTGATGATCCTCAGGTGAGATGCTGAAATGCAAAACTGATGTCCTACTAAAAGAATGAAACTACAGAAATAAAATGGATTTTTAGAAGAGACGATAAGAAAAACGGTTGTTGCAGACGGACTGTCCGACAGCTCCCTGATCAGTGAGATCATTAGTTATCACTTGCGGTTATTCACACAGAAGAAAGAGACAGCGTTGCTTTACACCATCTGGTTAGTGTCTGAAAGTCATAGTTGAAAAGCAAATACAGAAAGAGTGTCTCACAAAGCAGATATGACAAGTGCTCTGTGAGTCAGATCTGTTAGTAAACTCATGGAGAGGCCAAATATTCTCCACTAACACTGTCAGTGAAGTTAGTGCACGCTAGTAGCTGTTAATCTCCGATCAGCGTTTCAGGAGTTGAAGTTGTTGCATGTAGAAGCCATTCTCAGAGTCAGCAGCAAGGTGGCTGGTTGACAGCCAGTCAGTCAGTTAGAAAGTGGTTAGTGACTAGTGAGGAGCTCAATGGCTCTCTAGAGTTGTGGCCCTGTCTTGACGTCTTACCCCATTGCTCTGGGTGGATGTTACGGACTGCTCACTGGTGGAGGAGCAGGTGCTCATTCTGTCTGTTTCCTTACTGTGGCTGGAGTTGCGGTGAAAAGACGCCATTCCTCTTCCCAAGGAGTCCCCTCCACAACTATTGTCATTGGGGAAGGAGAAGGAACCAGGTCTGCTGGCAGGAGAAGGAGGCATAGGGGGAACCACAACCCAGAAAGAGTTCCCTTTATGTGCTGGGCTTGAGGGGATGAATGGTTCCTTTCCTCCTCCAGGGGTCTGAGGGGACATAAGCGGGGAAACTGTCCCGACTCGAGGGCTTCTGAGAGAAAAACTCAGAGGAGCCACTGGCATCTGCGGCATCGCAGTTTTTTGATGTGTCTGGTTCTCCTCATAGCCCCCAAAAGTCTGTTTTAGACCCCCCTCCATATTATCTGATGGCCTGTTACTATTATTAAAGTTATTCCCTTGAGAACTGTCCAGCCTCTTCAAAGTAAAGACCTCAGAGGCCAACAGCTCTCCATTAGTTGGGCTGTCTAAATTGGGGTAAGAGGGAAGGGACGGGTGGCAGGGAGACCACATACCTGCTGATCTGTCTGGCCCCTCGGGGCCAGGGGGATGGTGGTGATGAACAGGTTGGGGGAGTCGGGAGGATGGCTGTGGGATGCGAGACGGTCGAGAGCGAGGGCCGCAAAGGGAGGAAGAGTTACCCCCTGATCCTCCAGAGCCACCACCACCTCCTCCTCCTCCTCCTCCCCCCATGCTAGAGGTGCTGTTGGTGCTGCTACCTCCTGTACTGCTGCCGCTACTGGTGGGGGGTCCTCCACCACCCACATGGTTCCTCTGGTATTCTATGGGTGACGTTAAAGCTGTGGACAAACAAAAAAAAAAAACAATTAGATTTTTCTCATGTCATTAAGTGTATTTTGAACTTTTATGCATTTTTTCACAATTTCACATTTCAAGCTATTTTACTGAAATATTATGTGGGAGAACAACACAAAGTATTGCATAATCAGAAAGAGGAAGAAAAAAGGATACACGGCATTGAAAAGTATTATCAACACATTTCTAAAAAGTGTGGGGTGCACTTGTATTCAGGCCCCCTGAGTTAATACTGTCTGGAACCACCTTTTACTGAAATTATGGCTGGGCGTCACTTGGGGTATGCCTGTAACAGCTCTGCATATTTATCTGAAATGTTTGCCAATTGTTCTTGGTAAAATAGTTCAAACACAAACTCTCAATTGGAGTTAGGATTAGAGTTTGACTGGGCCAATTTAAAACAAATGCTTTAATCTAAACATTCCATAGTAGCTCTGCTGAATGTTTGGGTCCTTATCCCTTTGGATGGTGAACCTCTGCCCCGGTGTCAAATCTTTTGGAGCAAAATCCCCGTATTTGTCTCCTTCAAACTTCCTATCAACCCTGACCAGCTTTCCTTGCATGGTCCCCACAGCATGATGCTGCCACCACCATTGTTGATCAAGGGAATGGTGTGTTTAATAAGGAGATGTGCAGGCCAAAATTTCACATTTGGTTTCATCTGACAAGAGAACCTTCTTTCAAAAGTCCTGCTTGTGGCAAAATGCATATGGGAATTCTCATGTCTGTCTTTCAACAATGGCTTGCTTTTTGCTGCTCGTCCATAAAGCCCAGATTTGTTGAGTGTGCTACAAATAGTGTTCTCTGCAGCTCCTCCAGAGTCACCATGATCCTCTTGGCTGCTTCTCTAATTAATGTTCTCCTTACCCAGTTACCTCAGTTATGGTGGATGACCATATCTTGGTAGGCTCACACTTGAGATGCTCAAAAATTGGGATGTTTTTTTAACGCTGCTTTAAACCTCTCCATAACTCTCCCTGAGCTGTCTGGAATTCACAACACATTTTCCATATTTTTTAAACCACGACTAAAACCATGAATTTTTAATGAAATCCCAATAAAACACACAAAGTTATAGTGCCAGGCACTACATTAGTAAGCACTAAGGTTGAAGTTCTTTGCACAGGAATCGGCAAAATGTTTTACCATTGAGGAAATTGCGCTGGTTCTCCAGAATCTGGCTGACCTGGTGGACCCAGGCTTGACCGACTCCAGGGCTTGTGGAATGGAGAGTGAACCTGTCTAGGTTACCACTGGATGATCTGGAGATCAACGTAAACTTGCAGGGGTCGTCTGAATTTTCCTCCAAACCCAAGCAGCTCACCTGAAGGGAAAAAGTGCAAAATCCCTTTAGGTTATCCTGGGTTATAAAAAAAAGTGGTCTTTCTGTAGCTCTTTGTGATTTTATTGAGCTGTACTCACCTTGATGCTATTCTTAAAGAGGTAGCCTGGAGTAGAGAAGCCCTTCTTTTTGTCTAGAGGCTCACTGAATATAACTATCTGCTCAAACAGAAACACTCGCCTCTCTTTCATTCTGGACAAGAGGCCTCCATCTTGGTCCGAGACCATGAAGGTGTCCTGCAGGAGCAGTCTGCCCTGAGCTACAATTTTACCCTGACCGAAAAGGGACAAAAAAAAACACAGAATCAGAAAAAAAGTTTTAGACAGGCCTTCTTTGTCAAGCATAGCTAAGCTTAGAAACAAAAAAACAGCTTTATGTAACATTTCTTTCTGACATAAAATGGTTGCACACTGACACCTAGTGGTCGTGAACAAACTTGAAATAATTTCATATGAGGTAAACCTTTACCTTTATATTATTACTTGTAGTAAACTCTGAGCTCATTAGGAGCAGACTTACATCGAAACCCTGAAGGCGTCCAACATTCATCATGTCATTGCAGCGCTTTGGGACCACACACATCACTTCTACAGCTTTCTAAAACATCGGAAGACAACACACTTTTGGGCAAAGCTCTTGTATTGATGTCATGAAGACAATGCCTGGAATTGTTATTTAGTTAAGAACAGAATTACTGACAGAAGAGGCATTATCATCTGTTTTTGTACCTCCAGCTCTGTTGTATCCACTCCTGCCTTCTTAGAAACTTTGTGAAGATCCTTTTGGGCAAAGACACATATAGAGTGACGCAATTTGTGCTGTTTAATTATGCATTAGTAAAATCAAGAGTTCTTTGGAGTACCTTCAGTAGTAGCTGGTACTTCATAATGCGTTGAACTGGTTTGATTAGCAGGTCTGTGATCTGTAATCTGTGACCCAATCGCTGCTTAAGGTCCTGGGTAAAGATATAAATATCTTACAATAATGGAACAATCATGTGATGATTGTGCTACAGATAGTTCATGAAAAATCTTACTTCAAAGTAAGTGTCAATATACTCTGACACGATGTGCTCAGATTTAGGCTTGTTCTGACAGTACACGATGTACATGTGCAGCCTCCGCTCCTAGAATTGGAGAAAAAGCAAAATCTGGTTTTGTTTCTATGTAAAAGTTAAAATATAACAATTGTTCATGGAAGACTAAAGCACTTTTCTCTAACCTGTTTGACAAATAAAGTAGCAAGCCGTTCCGGATCCTCCAAACATTTTTCAAGCTCTCCTAGGAAAAAACTGCAAATATATAAAGAACAAAACTATTGATTTTCTCCAACAAGATGCATGATATTGGCAGTTCTTTTGTGTTTTATTTTATTTTGTTGCATAAGCTCTCATGCCATAGCAAAAACACAGCTTTAAAAGCATTTTCTTTGAGTTGTGTTAACTGAAAAAGGTCGTCCACGTACTCTTTGTGCCAGTCGTAGATCTGATGGATGTTTCCAAAGACGATCTTATCTTTCCCTTTCATGTCATCCGGAACTCCTTCCTCTTTCATCCTGCTCATGTAGCCCTGTGGGTAGAAAAGCAAACTCATCTATAAAACCCACAGGAAACATTGATCAATCAACTATGACTGTTGCTTTTTATGGTTTACCTCCACTACAGATCCCAGGTCTCTGACATAGTCTCTCTCAGTCTCCACCAACTCCAGAAGCACATAACTGAGCAAGAGAAAAGTAAAAATGTCTCTGTTTAAAAATAAAAGTAAGAACATCAATAATGCCTCTTATGCGGGAGTCGACAATGTGCTCATTACCCTCAAATGTTTAAAAATTTTGTCACAACACAACCACAAAATTCAATGTATTTTATTGCTATTTTATATGCAAAGCTGAAAACTTCTTTTCTTCCTAGGCTGCCCTTCTTTTAGCTCAATTTATCATTTCATCCACTCTGATCAGCTTCAGTGTCTCTGCTAAAGAAGCTGTCACAGCATGATTCTATCCCTACCATGCTTTAGCACGGGGATAGTATCTTCAGGGTAATGTGCAGGGTTAGTTTTCTACCAAACACAGCATTTTCCATGTCGGCCAAAATCTTTGACATGTGTCCCATACATGTCTAGTGGCCAAATGCAACAAATTTTGTCCGGCCTTCTTTCAACAATGGGTCTCTTGTTGTCATTCTTCCATAAAGGAAAGAACTGTGGAGTACTACTTACCCTTTTAAAAGAATATCTCACCTGAGCCATTGACCCTGCAGCTCCTACAGAGTTAACATGAGCCTCTTAGCTATTTCTCTGATTAATCCTCTCTTTGGTTGGCTGACAGCTAAGTGGACAGTCATGTTTTTGGTACATTTGCAGTTGTGGTTTACAGTGCTGCTTAAGTTGAAAGCTTCGGGATATTTGTTCATGTCATAAACCTGCTTTAAACCACTCCACACCATTATCCCTGATTTATCACTTCATGATGTTGTTCACAAACCTCTGAGGCCTTCACAGATTAGATGCATTAACACTAAGATTAAATTATATACATGTGGACAGTCAGTCAGTCATTTTCTACCGCTTATTCCATAGTGGGTCGCGGGGAAGCTGGTGCCCATATCCAGCAGTCTATGGGCAGGAGGCGGGGTACACCCTGGACGGGTCGCCAGTCCATCGCAGGGCAACACACAAACAACCATGCACCTAAGGGCAATTTAGAGAGACCAATTAACCTAACAGGCATGTCTTTGGACTGTGGGAGGAAGCCGGAGTACCCGGTGAGAACCCACGCATGCAAGGGGAGAACATGCAAACTCCATGCAGAAAGACCCCCGGCCGGGAATCGAACCCAGGACCTTCTTGCTGCAAGGCAACAGTGCTACCAACTGCGCCACCGTGTGGACATTAATTACTAATTAATCAATTTTTGAAGGGAAGTGAGTATCAGAGTAAGGGTACAAGAAGATTGAGTCACACTACCTTTTTTAAATTATAAAAAAAAAAAAAAAACTTGGAACCATATATCCATATCCTTCGACGTCACAATCATGTATTACTTTCTGTTGGTGTATTCCATTTAGTAAAAGAAAAACTTTACATTAAATTGCATTTAGTGGTTATAACATGATGAAAATGAAAAGATCAAGAAGGTATGAATACCTTTACAAGGCACTGCCCAGATTCCATCTTATGTTGTAAACATGCAAATATAGACAAATATTATTGAACTGAGTCAAGCAATAACTAGACATAAAGCCTGTAACTCACTGTCTCCTCTTGAGGAAGCTGGTTTTGCGCTCGTCCACGTCGTCGATGGGGGAGGAGGAAGAAAGCAGCGAGTTATCAGAGGGGTTGAGAGAAGGTGAGCTGCTGTCGCCTTGCTCCACTGACAGAGAACTGGGACGGTCCTCCAGGGACTGCGCAGAAACAGAAAGACAAAATGAAGAAACAAGGAGAGTGACAAAGCATCTGCAACATGTTTTAACTTGTTTTTCATCAAACTGTAGGATGTGCTGGAAGTAGGACAGTGGCCATGAGTGTCTTAGGGATTAGTGCCCATTGGTTGGAATAGAGGACAGCTGGCACAGTTAGTCAGAGTTCTGACAGATGACAAGTAGGCTCGGATGCCCTTCTCTGTCACCAACACCAGAAAAAAAAAAGTGTGTTCTTGCGTGCACATCTTTCAGAATTGTTTTGTGTACATGTGTGCCAGATTTACAAGTACTAGTGGGTGTTGTTGACGACTTCGGACTCACCATCTTGCTCTTCACTAGCTCCTCAATAGCACTGACCAGCTCTGCAGCACTCGGTGTCTCCGAACTGCTGGGGCGAGCAGACAGGCGAGACGCAGACTGAAAGGCAGAGCAAGTAGAAGGAACAAAATAAATGATTAAAAGTAAATATATAAATCATGGTCGGTATAAAATTTCACATGCTACATTGCATAGAGAAGTAATCTAGAGGGTGGGAAACGTTTGGGCTGCCTGCTGAAACTTGTTTGCTTTTTGAAAACAGAACCCTTTTAAATAAAAAAGTATGCTTCTTCAAATCATAACAAATTTGCCATCTATTCATTTTTGCATGCATTTGTTCATTCTCAATGATCATCACTGTGAACGCTGTGATCAGGCTCACCATTCTTGTGTTTGGACCTCGATATTCCACATTTCCACAAAAGAACTGGTTGCGAGTGATTTGTTCCTAATGACATGATTACTTAAAGGCCAAGCTGGAGCCAATCACAGGCTGGTCTCAGGGAAAAAGGATCATTAGGTGGGTATAGGTCAGGGGCAAGTTTAGGGAGCAAAGTGCTCTTAAATAAGCGCACATGCCGTGATTGGTCAGACAACTCATTTATAGCAAGCAGTGTTGCTTAATACTCCATTGGACATTTTGTCTCTGCTACACAGCTTGGCTTGGAGCAAAATGGAAACGGGGATAATTAAAAATGGATTGTTTGGACATAACCATTTACTCTCAGTAATACCTTATGTCTGCAGACACAATTAAATGGAGTATCGTCAATTAGCAACAATAAAACGGTTGCATTCCAAAGGAGAGACACTTAGAAGGAGAAAGGAAAAAAGGCAGCTAAAAAAAGAAGGAGACAGAAACTATTAAGTGTAATTACATGGAGAGATGCGGAAACTGGGACAGGAGGGAGGCAGAACAGAAATCAACATAATGCTGAAGGAGCGAACATGCAGCCATTAAGAAAATAAGAGGAAAAAGAGAAAAAGTTGTTAGAGCAAAATTTAGGGTTAGTTGTGTTTGTGTTAGAGTTGCTGGAAAGTGAGACAATTCTACAAAATCCTCCCAACACGAGTTTGTTTAAAGTATGATGATCCATAACCTATTTTTTAAATGAATGTTAAATTTTAACAGGATTATTTCTTACTACAGCTATAGATATACAGTGCTGTGAAAAGGTCTTTTCCCCTTACAGATTTCTTTGGATTTGCTTTTTGATCCATCCATCCATCCATACTTCCATCCATCCATCCATCCATCCACCCATCCATCCATCCATCCATCCATCCATCCATCCATCCATCCATCCATCCATCCATCCATCCATCCAGACCCCTTAAAGATTTCCCATTTTCTCTTCTCAGTCCACAGAAGATTTTCCTTTAAAGCCTTGAGAATCATTAAGTTGTTTTTTGGTAAATTTGAGGAAGGCCTTTTTCATCTGCTTTTGAATTTCGTCTTATTGGGCGTAATGTGCTACATTTTCAAGTCTTTTGCTTCATGCCTACTTAATGTTGACAGGTTTTATTTAAGTGATTTCATGATCTTAGAGGTGGGGGAGTAATCAGGCTTGGGTATGGCTAAACAAATTTAACTCATATGTCCAAACAATCTGCTTGATTGCAGTTAATTCATGGCTTTAAAGGGGGGCGATTACTTTTTCTCATAGAGCCATATAGGTTTCGATAGCATTTCAAACATTTAAGTTTGACTAGGAAGCAAAAACAGTGGAACTCTGTAAGCAAACAAATACTTTTTCACACAGCACTGTTTCGCCGCGTCTATTTATCTTATTTCCTCTAAACAACTGTCTTCCTACTTATGAAAAAATATTAGCATTCACGAGTCATCATTCTGCAGTATGATAAAAATAAAGTGGAGCCCAATAAAATCGAAGTGAAAAAAACACATAAAAGCTGCTTTTTTGTTCTTTTATTTGTTATTATGTTCTCCTACAACGTGTGAAATAATACATAAAATTGAAAGAGATAAGCTAAATAACCCACCTTATCATCCTGAGAGTCAGGCTGTAGTAAACTATGCTGCTGGATTGCCATAGGGGGTGGTAGAGGGACAGCGTCGGCCCCCTCTTCTCCTTCCTCCTCGCCACAGCTCTGCATACCTGATGAGGAAGACTTGGACAGAGTACCACTGCTTAGCCCTTCATTACGCATCCGCTGGAGAGAAAGAATTAAAAAGTGGCAGACAATCAAAAGGGACTTGCCATATTCTGCGAGGTCCATCAACAGTTTTACACCATCTGTTCTTACCTCCTCCAAGGTTTCATCTTGTGGTGTGGCGGCGCTGTCATCAGAGTCCTTCTGCGAGCCAGGTATTGTGTCCATGTTCTTTCTCGTGCCGTCACGGTTCTTCTTATGCTTGTGGGCGAGCTTCTTAACGTGCCCGTCAGCTTTCCCGGAGCTCAGTCGTCGCACTGGGCTTGTAAGCCACTTTCTTAAGGTGTTACCGGGACGTCTGGGGCCTGGTGAGCTGTGGGGTCCGAGGGTGTGACTGGACCCAGGCTGCAAGGCGTCATTACTGGATACAGACAATGTGTCTAAATGGGGAGGGGGGTGGTGGAGGTTGAAAGAAGAAATAATGGGGTCACAGGCTGGATCATATCAACTAATAACAACACTAGCAATGCAAAGAGCAATGCGCTGGTGATCAGAATCGGATGATTTTTAGATTTATCATCCCTGATATGTGAACAGGTGAAAACATGAACATCCGATCTTTGCATCATACGCATCATACTAAGCGCTACTAGGTTGCGCTGACCACAACGCTCTTTGGATTTATTGCTGTTGCTGTTAGACATGAAAGAGACTCAACATGAACTGTTCTTAGTATCAGTTGGTGTTTAAAAGCAATTCAGAGGGAGTACAGATATAACAAACTTTTTATAAGGTTTGATGGTATTTCTGTCAAGACATGTCTGTCCTTCATTCAAGTTGTGCAAGACAGAGAGAGCAAAACTTTAGGCAGATAACAGGAAGGCTGAACAGAATACAGTTAAGTTGCTCTTTTGCAGCTTTTTTGAGCTTTCACCCTCAGTGATGGAACATATGCGATGTGGAAAAGTCAAAGTAAGTTCTCCATTGTTTGATGGATACACATGAAGAGTACTGTTTTAGCGATGCTAGCCTTGCTAACATTGCTAGTTGCTAATAAAAGATGGTAAAGCCCAAGTAAAAAGATCACCTTCATGATCATTTTTACTCAGTGAAAACCTAATTTATGGCCAATGCTTTCTGACACAAAGCACTTTGACTTTTTATGTTACAGCTCTTAACATCAATCAGTAGTAGACTTGAAATGAACCATAGTATTCAGATCAGTACCTGCAACCCACAAAAACCCACAAAAAAGGAAAAAAAGCAAGAACACACAAGATTGATTTTGTCTGTTATTTTAGGGGCAATAGAAAACTAATCCAGGTAATTACCGCTTTCTAATAGTTCACCACAAAAACCTGAAATGCAGGAAGAATTTTTTTTAACTGCTATTTTTCGTGAAATACTTTTCACTTCAAAAATAAGGAAGTTTAGGTAACTGACATCACCAAGTTTCTGAGAAAATAGAAGAGAGGTCAACACAAGAGTGAGATTAGTGTGTATTTTGTGTGCCTATCGTTCAGTAGGCAGGCAAGCCACCTCCACACAGTGATGACGCTCCTTGGGGAATCTGTAGGAGGAAAACTCTTCATCGAAGAGAAATGGAATGATTAGGAAATAAAAGAGGATAAAGGGACGCTTCAGGGTTTGTCTGAGTAATTTAAAGTTATGTTCTTTCTGTTTCACCCCTCTATGATCTTTACCTTTTGTTTTTCAGGAACTAATCCTTTTCGCTCATTTTGAAAACCATCTGTTCAAGGTCTTACACAGTACAAAAGTATGTATGTTATTGGAAACCACGCAAAAAATGTGATTAAAGATCTCACAGTTTGAGAACCTTTGGCATCACTATCATTTAGCTGTTTCATGGTTTAAACAGATGCAGCTGCTGAACATTAAATCATGTGACTCACTTGAGCAACACTTATCAATGGCAGGTGTGTGGAGATTCTGCCAGTTCTCACACAGCCTGAGAAAATTCGACTGCTCTGCATATAAACGTGCATGCCAGTGGTTCAGCCTCTGGAAGACTTTTACTGCTCTTCGTTTATAGGAAGCATGTGTTCATGCTGCAGATGCAAGCGAAGAGAACAAAGTTGTGCACTGAATCACTAACACTTCAGGAATTGTAAAGAAACCATTAAAACCAGGTCCTCTGAGATGAATCAGTTAAACAAATTCATTATCGATAGAAAATATGAGCCGCCAACATGGGAGTTGATTAACCACAGTTTAAGATTATATGATCGATTTGTCATCACTGTACATAATAAAATGCAGAATTTTTTGGTAGCTTTTTTCCACATAGAAATTATTTTTACCCAGAAAAAAACAACACTCCACTTTCCAGTAAAAGTTTTACTGCCTCAAATATCTGCTCGCTACCCAAGCAATCTATTTCAGGATGACAATAAAGTATAGAAGGTCTGTTTGTCTTGCTTGAAGGCAAACTGATGCAGCATTATATTATTAGATTTTAGGGCAGTTACATACCAGCCCATGAACAGACAGTGGTTCCAATACCTTCTCTTCGCTGTGAGGAAGGGTTTAGGTTAATTCTTTGTGGTCAGAACATGAAATAAAACAAAACAGAAAGACTTTTTAGCATGTTACTCATCAGTCCCAGGGTTATTCTAGATGTGATAACTGTCAGCAATAGCTGGTCTGCATCACTTACTCATTTTGGATTTTTTATTTGATCATCTGCTATGATACTTTTTTAAACTGCTAGAGCAAATTGAATACTCAGATCATCATTTATACCAAACCATCTGCTGTGTACAGTTACATCTCTTATGCAGAGCAAATGACGCCCAAATGCAGGTTAGTTGTTATCTACTGATCACTACTCTGTTCTGCTAACATGTGTCGCAGGCTGATCAAACAACTCCTAAACTTGGGATCGCACTCTGGTGATAAAACAAACTGCACCGTTAAAATGTTAACACCTTTAACACTCTGTTGGAGAGGTGAAAAACTGTCCTGTGACTAATCAAACCATGTTTAAGTATTCTGCTGTCTAAAAGAAGGGTGGAGAGTGTATCTTGTTATTATAGCAAAATCCAAAAGTATGTGGGGAAATAAATGCTGCATGTGCTGCAAAAGGGGGGATTTGTTGAAAACATGTGTGTTCACTAATCTGGTTTTCTCAGTGTCCAGACCCATTACTGTCATGAACAAAGTGAGCAAGTTGAATCCTGCGACACTCAAATCTCCTCAGGTTACAGATCTTGTTGTTGGGTATTTTTTAGCAGGACTTAGCTTGCGCTTACATTCAAAAGAGAATAATCTCTTAATGAATGTTTCATTTTAATAAGCAAAAAAACACTACACTCTGTTTTATCTTTTTTTTACGTTTGTACACAGCAGGCATAGCCTGGTATGAAAATCTCATTATACAATAACCTTAAAATACCACAGTTTGACAGTATTTGTGAAAAAGGTAAAAGTGAAATTTCTAACATGTTCTAATTGTTTTTATATTTAAAACATAAAAGTAATAATTATTCCTAGTGCTGCTAAAATAATATTACATATTCCTTTAACGTTATCTTGATTATGAGGCATAGATCTAAAACACACACACTACATTTAGAATAAACTTTCCGGTAAACATCCTTGTTATTGCACAGCTTACACCTGTTTGCCATTTGACTCTTTATAAAGCAAGACTGGCTAAATTAGCTGGTTAATGAGTCTCTCTGGCCATGCCTACAGACAGCTGCTTAAAAAACATGCAGCTTGTGTGGAACATCACTGGAAAGTGTGGAAGTCCTCTTTGAGCCAGCTGACCGGCAACGCACAGTGATGTGTTGGGAAGGGGGAGTTCTGTCTTACTCTTTACATCCCACAAATAGGACTTGAAAGCATAGGAAGGATAACTTGGAAGATGTTTCTTCTTTTGAAACTGTAACCTTTTAAGTCCTTGGTACCAATAACTGATAAACAGTCTAAACTCTATTTAGAAAACACAGTTATATGACTCAAAATGCTGTTCAAGAGTACAAACCAGAGGAAGCAAACATCAGTCAGGCCTCTCATGTAAAACAAACAGACCGTGTTTCCTGCAGACATGCTGGGGTCACAAGGGAACATATAACCACACACTTACATTTCACATGTGTTACTGAGCATAGGGACTGCAAGGAAAGGTTTAAATGGCATAGAATTGCAGGAGGGGAGTGCTGGACCAATAACTATATTTTAGTTCTAGATATTTGATACACTAAAAACTTAATCATAAGAAGGCCTTTGTTCAGCTCCAAGTATAGTTCTGCTTACTGAAAAAGAGTAAAAGAGCATAGAAATCAATAAGCCACATGTGTAAAATGTTGAAGCATCAACTAAGCAAGGATTTTTTCATCTATGAGCTCTGAGTGAGGAGGGTGCTCTAACAAGGATGTAAATGGGTAGAACATGGGGTCAGCAGCCTTGACACATTCCCCCTTGGAGTGTAATAACTCTTTAGACACACAGAGACAGCATAATGGTAGGCCTTTGTCCTGCATAGTCTCTTTCACTGTGGAGACATCTCAAGGACAGTTGGTGCTGCCCCAATTTGGGGGAACCCGCTGAAGTCCCTGTCCAAAACTACCTCTTCCAGCACTCACAGCTGTGTCCAGGACAGCCAAAAGGTATCATCTCTGCAGCAAATCTGTCTAGGTCTGTCCAACATTCTCCCGACAGTGAGACATGCTAAGACTTTCTCCCTTGGAAGACATCCCAAGGCACCCTTACAAAATGTGCAAGCAACCTTAAATGACTTATTTTCTCAATGCAGGGGGGGTGGTAGCCAACTTGATGAGGTCGCCACCATTTTCTTCAGGATCAGATCAGCCGAGCGTTTGTTGCAATGTTATTTCAGCTGCTTGTATTCACTGTAACCTTCTTGTGGTGACCAACTGGAACATGGATCAACAGGTAAACTAGCAGCTTCACGCTTCGATTCAACATCCACCGTACCACCTGAAACACGAATTATATCCGCATCCTGCAGATTCACCTCAAATCCTACTCTTTTCTAGCCCTCCATGTGAAAAACAATAACAGTTTTCTCAAAAAACTGAAGGAAAGTATTTTGAGCCTATTAACAAATATCCTGTTTTACTGAAGCTGGCTTTACAACAGGGATGCCCAACTCCAGTCCTTGAGAGCTACCTTTCTGCAACCTTTCGATACATCCTTTCTCCAATACACCTGAATCAGTATTCAGTCATTCAGCTCTGCAGAGGAATGGTGATGAGCCATTCATTTCATTCAGATGTTTTGGAGAAGGGGTACATAGTAGCTCTTGAGGACTGGAGTTGGGACACCTGCTTTACAAAATGTTCTAATACGCCTTTTAATCTTCTAATAATATCCTGCTGTTCCCATTAGGGAGGTGCTGTGCTTGTCTGGTTTGCTTCCTGGTTATTTCATCAACAAAGTCATTTGAGCATCAAACTGATTATGTGACTGGGACGGCTTTAGCAACAGCACTGCCCATGTACATCTTCACTAAGCAGTAGCAGGGTAAACAATGTGTACCTAGAGAATATGCATAGGTGTATACACATGCAACAGTGCATACTGTATTATCAGCAGATATCAAAACTTTATTAAAACCATCATCAAGTCTGTCTACGACTTAGCTCAAAACAGGGTTAGGCAAAAAAACAATATTTCAACATGTCACAGTGGAGTGTTCAATTCATCACCCCAAACTGAACAGAGTATTGCAGCTAAACCTAAACTTACTATCCCGACAAGGCGAGCCTTAGCCAAAGAAGCAGCCAAGAGACCCACGTTGACTCCAGAAGAACCGAAGAGATCCATAGCTCAGAGTGGATAATTTGTGTACTAAACAGAGCTTAACTGGCCTTAACTGGAGAGTGGCAGGTAGAAAATAACTGTTGAAAAGAAAGCTAGAAAAAGTCCTGTTTGCACTTTGCCAAAAGTCATTTAGGAGACACAGCAAACGTGGTCGGAGATGCTCTGGTCAGATGAGTCCAAAATTGAACATTTTCGCCTACATGCAGAATAATATCTGAAATCCTTCCAAGTAAAACACGGTGGTGGCAGCATCATGCTTTGGGAATCCTTTCCTTCAGCAGGGGCAGGGAACCTTGCCAGAGTTTTTGGAAAGATGGATGGAGTTACATACTGGGCAGTCCTGGAAGGTTAGACTCAGGGTGGCTGTCTACATATTCACGCCACACTTTTCAGATTTTTATTTCTAAATCTGAATTTATTATTACATGAAAAACATGTACGTTTTTTCCTCCCCTGTTGCAATTATGGACATCGTTGTACTGGTTTATTCCATAAAATCTTAATGAAATAAAAACAGGTTTGTGCTTGTAATGTGACAAAATTAGAACAAGTTCAAGGGATATGAATTCTTCTGCAGGGCACCATATGCCACTGCAAAGACCTATGCAGATTTACAATGTTTGCATGTGTGTGTGTGTTTCAGTGACTCAGAATAGGAATGGGGGTGTACAGCATTCATGTGGGGGTCGAACATGCAACTGCAGATTAGAAAAGTCAGTGCAGCTCCACAGAAGCATGCCTTGGATTCCAGAGGTCTCAACAGAAGAGTATTTTTTGGGGGGGTCTTATCTTCCCCAGGAGAAGTGATGCAGAGGCACAGGGACGGAAGACCTGTGGTTAAGGACCTGCTTTCACGGGCAGAGGCACAACGTGTGGGAAAGTGTTGGAAGACTTGACATGCTTATCTGTAAACATGTGGAAAAAGCTAGGGAGGGCTTCCCACGGCAGCATTCATGGAGCCCGGAATCAATCAGCTTAATAAGATTAATTTTGTTTTCATTCACTGTATACATTAGACATCTGTGAAGCACTTGAGAAAGAACTACATTGTGAAAGCCTCATTCTCTTTCTGCTCCTATATCTTTCTTCTTTGCTGGGGTTTACAGTAAGATCCACAGCCCATCTGTGCAAAGCCACACACACACACACACTGAAAAATATAATCTAGTGATAGAGATTGCAGCAGATTTAAACTCACATCACATAATGATGCCTCATCTAAATTACTTGCAGTGCCATAATGCCTCAACCTAATCCACAGGTGAACTTTAACATTACTCAACAGAAAACTAGTAGATTTAAGAAACAAAAACTTGCTGCTTCATGTACATTGAGGCTTTTATCAAAAATGTAAAACTTTTGAAGTAAAAAGGATACATTTTAATGACACATTTCAAAAGTGCAATCTGACTCATTTTTCTGTAGCCTACATGTTGAACAAAAAGAACTTTCATCATTTATTAGACGCAGCATTAAATTCTATTTTATTTAAATTTTACATTCTAAAATCAGCATTTCTTTCTTGTGTGTCATGCATGATGGAAACACCTACCCAGATCCAGCAGCCAGAACTTGCAGCTGTCTGAGGGGTCTTCCCCTGATAAATCCATAGAGAAAAATGGGCTCAAAGACACTAAGGACTCGATCCCACGGGCCATGTTCGCTGAATTTTAAGCCTCTGGATTTCCGACTTATTCTGTTAAAGCATTTCCACACGCATGAAAGCTGTTTTTTAAAAATAAATTCCACGCTAATCTGAACAGCTTTGGAAAGGTCTTGCAATTGAATAAAAGTTGGTGATATTCCACAGAGAGAAAGGGTGAAGTCCAGTGTGAGGAGAAAGAAGAAGTCAAATGCTGCATTATAGTGTAGGATGCTTTCCTCTCCCTTTCTTTGTATCTCCTTTTCCTCCCACCCTCCCTAGCGAGTGGGCTGCTGTAAGGATATCTCCTGTTCCAAAGGGACGTCTGGAAACATGCAGCTCATCTACCGTATTACCCTTTGTAGAAGCACCCACACAGGTTGTGTGGGCGGGTGCATATTTTACAGGCATTCGGATGCATACAAGTTGTGCAGTATGCTTAGAATAAATATAGACTCGGTTATGAAATCCATCTGAAGTGAACAGAAAAAGGGCTCACCAGCAAATATGCAGGTGAGATACACAAAGATGTCTCAGTATAGCTCTAAATGAGAGCATGCATGTCCCCATGGGCTCTAAACAAACTATCGCCTGTAATGACAGACATGCAAAAAACTGGTATTCTTTTATAGTTATCTTTTAAGTAGGTGCTTCTGTTTTTATTTAATTTAAGCTGCACTGAGAGTCAAAAACTTGATCAATATACAACTTCCAGGTTACCAGATGGACAATATATATAACATGTGTATGTTTGTCAGCAACTATTTCTCAAAAAAACATCCCAGTATCAGAGAAGAACACCAACTGCTCTGCAGACTGATTCCTCTGTGTGGGAACCTCCCTATTTTGTAAAAACTTGATGTGACAGAAAGGATGAAAAGAGAAAGATTCCTGTACATTCTTGGACTCTGATTCCCTGAACAGTCACTTTTTCCACAACCTTTGGGCAAAAAAAACCCTCCATGGCTGATCATTAAGAAAAAGGGAGTGAAAATCGCAAAGATGTTTTCTCCTTTTTGTCCACCTCCTACACAGAAACATTTTTTACTAGAACAACCCCTGCAGTGAGAGCCTCCTTTTCATTACTCCCTCTGGCCACATGAAGAACAACACAAGGAATAAAAAACATGACAGGACAAAGGAACATAACAGCTGGAGTTGAAAGTGTTCATTAAGCAGTTGGGAAATACTTCCCTATTTTGTGCTGGACCCTTGTAGTAAATCATTCAGCCAACACCAAAACCTTTCTTGTACTGACTATGAGGAGGCTGTAAGCCAAATATCTGTATGCGTTATCTCCATAGAAAAAAACAGTCCAGCTCTCATCCACTCATTCAGATTTATAAAACCAAAAGGCTGAATCAGAAGACAGGGCAGCAGTCTGTAACTCCGACCAACTTATATTAAAACAGGGTCATTTTTTTGGTTTAACTTCATCAGTCTATCAGCATATGATTTCAAGTGTTCAGTTGACAAGAAAACAGGCCAATATATAAATCGAGTATGCAAGTAGTAGAAACTAGAGATGCACCAAGAAATAAGCCAGTGAGCAAAAGACCTATAAGGTCAAGCTAATAATAACACTGCTGTAGACACCGTTACTGAGGAAATAAGACTCAGTTAGCTGTTTTCGTATCAGTGAGGTGCTTAAGATAAAATCTGAGGTTTCACAGAAATGTGTGAAGACATTTAAAGGGAAAATTTATTTTCTGCAACATGTCAATGTCACAACATTTCTGCAGTTCATTCAGACTGTGGGAGAGAGTGAGATAACAGGAAGGCTGAATGACGTACATCAAAGTTCCTCCGCTTTATTCTTTTGAACGTTCGACCTTTGTTAAAGAGCTTGCTGAATTTAGAAATGTGAGCAGCCTTCTGAGATCACAGAATTAAGGTATATTCTCTTGGGAAAACACATGGAGACTGATGTTTTCGCAATGCTAACCATGCTTATCACTAATATATGATGCTGAAGGGCTTTCTAGTCTCAACAAAACACTGCAAGAAAGCAGAAGGCACTGTATGATATTATTGACCCACAAAAAAGCTGAAACTGAGCTGTCCCTGAGGACCAAGTGGAAGAAACATGAGACATTAAAACAGTGTTTAGACCATTATGTCAAAATGATCTAGAGCATAAAACAACATAAAACGCATTTAACATCACAACACGCATGGGAACAGCTTATCATAATGACTGATACATTTTCTGACATTATATCCTCCAGCATTTCACAACACAAGGACAACTATGCTTAGCGTTTGTTATGCTGGAGAAGCATGCTGTTTCATGTTTGAGCCAAGGAGAGGGCTTCCAAAGGTAATAATAAGGTAGGTATCTGTTGAGAGGAAGTCATGAAATGTTTTAAAGACAATTATAAGAGCTGTGCTTCAGATGTGTTCCTCACAGTTGCATAGCAACACTTGGAATTTCATGTTTGTGTTTCCCTAAGCAGCTACTTAATAAGCAACAGAGGTCCTGCAGGTCAACTGTGATATGTTTGCAAATAAAGAACACATCCTGTTAGGTTTCCTGTGTTCATATGTGCATGATTTGATATGCACCTGTTCGACTAGAAGCTCAGATGTTCATTATCACATTACATGACAGAAAAAAGCAAAATCTAAGAAAATGTTCCCATAAATAAGAATTATTTTGTCAGATATATCTTAGTATGATCAAATAGTTTTCAATCCACTTAAGCTTCAAGAATTCAGGCAATTCAGAAGATGCTCTGGTCCTACCTTTGTGGTTGAATAGCCCTTCCATTTCCATGGAGGACCGGGAGTGAGCAATGCAGAGGATGGAGCATGGTACGATTCCCTCCTGAGCAGGAGAGCGGTCTGTGGTCCTGACCAAGCACCAGTCTGGTTTGTCATGGAGTCGCTCCAGAACCTCCACAGTCTGGCCTCGGCGTACGGTAAGCTCACCATTGCTGCCGCTGTTACTGGCCATAAAGTCATGGATCACCACCGTCAGTTCACAGCCACCAGAGAGCTGCAATGGAAGAAATTAATTATCAATGATTAATGTTTCATGTTAAAAAAAATAGAGTGGTGACTGGAATCTGCTGATTTTTAGATTTTTAGCCCTGACCTTTTTCAACCACCCATTAACTCAAATCTCTGATCTTTTGTTGATCCCAGAGCACATAAGTACAGCAGGTGGCACTATAACACTCTTTGTAGACAGTAATATAGTGATGAAGCAATATTTAGCATCGGCGAGCTTTTCAAAATCAAACCAGAGCAAACAGCGATGTGTTAAGCCAATCAAATGTTGAGACATGTTTATGGTTCACTCGGGGTGCAAGAGAGGGAGACTTTCAGCAGGAAACAGGAAGGCTGAACTGGGAACAGAAAATTTTTTCTTTTTTATCCTTTCAGCCTTAGTCTGTCGTGAAACAAGCTGGATATGGGGGAAAAAATTATCTTTTAAAAAGCCCACAGTTAATGTAAGGGATAACATTCTCCTAAGGAATACACATGAAGCGCTAATAGTAAAATGTGATACAAGGTGCGCTCATCTTCCTAATCTCCAATATGAAATCAAGAAGTTTAAAATGTCAACTTTGTACATCTGCTTGTCTTCATTTTAAAACACTAGTAAAACTGTGTTTTATGTTAACAGCTCTCTCACACGACTTGATGTTGTCTTTCTCCTAACATATATAATCAAGGACTGCTCCCAGCAGGAAGGCAAAACCTATTTTGAAAACATAGAGAGTAGAAATCTGCCACAAAATTCTGATCAATGCATTTCTAAAAGATTTTATTCATTTTTTAAGTACTAGCATGTCTGCAGGAAGTTGGTGGAAATTGTTTTTAGGATCAACATACTAAATAGGAATGAATTTTAATACTTCATGTGCACAGGTATAAAACTGATTACCTGAGCACAGGACAATCTAATGTTTCTATACTCCAAGCTTGATCATATGAGATATATTTCAAATTCAGACCTAACACAGATTTAAAATTTTTTTATCATAATTAGAGATGCTGTACAAAGATACTTTACTAAAGATTTTATGCAGATAACTATGACTTTGCTGTAACGATTTTTTTGTAATATCTCATCTGGTTATGTTTAATTAAAATTATCCTTGCAAAGGTACTCAAGCAACATTGTAAAGTGATAGAGTACAAGCAATAAATATTCCAGACTAGCTAAATGGAAGAAAATGCTATCATAAGATCTGACTAACAATTAGGCTGTTTGCTGCTTTTTAATGTTTTGAACATGACAGGACAGACAGTGGAAATTTAGCTGTTGTTCAAACATAAATCTATAATAACAATTGTAGCAATAATGCTGTCATAGTTGTTGCAGGTCATCAAATTTGAAGGTTATGATTTTATTCAAATCAGTCAGTTCATGTATTCTTTACAGCTTATATTGTGAATATGTATGCTGGACATATTTAATGCATTATTACATGTTAATGGTATTTTAGCTAATTATGTTAGGAAAATAAGTATAACTATACACCTCATAAGCTAAAAACAAGTGCACAATATATTTTAAAATCTAAAATATATAATTAAAATATATATATATATATATATATAATATATATATTTATAGTTGGTCATGAGCTCCATTTTTGGACCCCCAAATGGAACAAATTTAAAAAAAATTTACATCCATCAGGGAACAGGTCAGTATTTGGAACGTACCCTTTGATAGTGTGGCAGAGCCAGAGAACTGAGGAGCTGAGAAACAGGATTTGAGATCTTCTCTTCAAGTTTGTCAATTGTCTTCCACTCCCTCATCGCGAAAGACGGTCGGAATAGCAAAAAAAACCTTCTGGAGAGCAGTCTGGTTTTCAGCGGAGATCCCTAAAATGTTCCTAAATCAAACTTAGAGGATGACCAATTGATATGGAGCTGTTTTCCAGGGTATAGTTAAACTCATTTTCTAAAATTGTGGTTTAGTAGCTTTGTTGAAATGTATTTTACACTCTTGCAAATTAAGCTGAAAAATTGTCCACAAGCTCTCCATGGAGGTCCTTACTTTCAGGCAACTGGTGCTTAAATGATCTCCTGACGTAGAACAATTTAATCCATTCTTCTTCTAACTGCTTCCAAATATTGACCTGGCTAAGGCCCCATGTCATCCAAACAAAATCAGACTCCAGAAAAGTAGAAGATTAAAAAAAATGCCCCAATTTTGGACCAAAGTTAATGATCGATAAATGTGACAAGATAATGCTGTGCTCTCCTCTCTGGCAAGGAGACGAGCATCCTCTGTGAAGAGAGAGTAGGAGGCTGAAGCTGCTGACACACAAGTCAGTCACTTCAACAGAAACACAGCGGAACAGGAGCGCACACACTCCCCCACAGCTACACAAACACACCACTGTCACTGCCTCCTGAATGAAATGTCTCATGTGAGTCCCCGCAGAAAGAGAGGGACACAGAGATGCATTCAAAAAGTGGGAATGAGATGCATATTCAAATGTGCACGTGTTCCTCTGTGTTTTGGATCTTTATGCATGTGAGCATGCTTCAAACTGAGGGGACAAGTCTTAATTAATTGGCTTCTTTGATGGTTTTGACTCAAGTAGCCAGATGCACAAGCAGAAACAGACTCGTTCGCCTCACATCTAAAACAGTCCTATGTTACATAAAGCAGCTGCAGAGTTGAGATTAGGGCCACTCTAGCAGTTAAGCTGTGAAACTGAACATTATAATTTTCTTATTTTCCTGATTGCAGGGCAAGCCGGTGAGGGCTGATCTAGGGTAAATCCAAGTCAAGTGTGAAAATAATGACCTGATCCACTGCTCAGGTTTATAATTAATAAACAACAGGAAGGCAGTGGAAGATTTTTTTTTATCCGACTGTGCTGGGTTTTAGCTTTACAACTGATCATACTGAACGTAGGAGGATAAGCCTTCTGTGGTGTGATTGCCACATATAACGAAAGCTGATCGTTTCTGTTCCCAGAGAGCTAGGATTTTCTCTCTCTATCACAACACACACACACAACACACACACAACACACACACAACACACCACACACACACACACCCACCACTCCTGTTTTGCTATATGTTAGTGAGGACCATGGGGTTGACTCCCATTGACTTCCATTGATTTTAAAGTCATTTTCAACCCTTTCTATGCCCTAACCCTGACAATAACCCTAAACCTAACCATTACCAGTTCATGCCTAACCCTAACCTTAACCTAAACTCAATTCACACCTTAGTCCTAAACCTAACCGTTAGCAAAACAGGTCGTGAGGACCAGCAAAATGTCCTCACTTTGGTACCAACGGTCCTCAATTTGATGGTAAAATCGGGAAAATGGTTCTCACTGTGATGCCAAGACAGGAACAAACACACACACACACACACACACACACTGTTTTAGAGCTCCGTCAGATGGACTGTTTCTTCCACTCAACACAATCAAACACTTTCACAGGAAGTGATTTCAGGGCAGTTGTCTGCATCCAAGCAGTTAGCAGTTTCTGACAGACATGGGTAACGGCAATGATCCTGACCAATCACAGAACAGCTACTTATTGTCATACATAAACAACAGTGTGCTTTGTGATATAGGTAGATAACGGTCTGCATAATGTCCAATTCAGGTACTGCCCAGTAGATATTAAGCAGAAGAATAATGTGTGTGCGAGGTCCAACCTTGTCACTGTCCAGTGTGTTCTGGGATGTCCGGGAGGCGATAGAGATGGTATCCGGTTGGCTGCTGGCATCTCCCTGGCTGTCCAGATCCTCTCCATCCCTTTAGGAAGATAAAAACATTACATATTTTCTATCACCTTGTGTCTAAAAAAAATAAAATAAACCTAACAAAACCTTGGTGTCCTTCTATACAGTGCTAAAATATTCACATCACTTGAATATTTCCACATTTTTTCACATTATAGCCACAAACCAACATCAAATAGTGCATTATTGTGAAGTGCAAGGAAAATAATAGATAATTTTTTAACTTTTTCACAAATATAAATCATAAACGTGTGCCATCTATTTTTATTCAACTTCTCTGCTTCTCTGACTATTGCTCCCCCTGTCTGAGTGTCAGTTTCAGTGGATGGTCATATCTTTGTATGTTGGAGTGTGCCATACTTTATTTATTTTTTTATCTTTGGATCATAAATTGAACAGTGCTCTGTGAGTAGTTCAAGTTTTGGTAATCATTTTATAACCCAACACTCTGCTATTTGTCTTGGTCTTCGCCATGCTAACAAACTTCTGAGGTCTTCATGGAAAACTGCCATTATATTACACCCACATGTACACTACATATTAATTAGGTGAAGTCTAAAGGCAACACATAGCCCTAGAATGAATTTAAACTCCCTTCATTCCAGTTCAAAATTATGCAATGCTTTGTTTTGGTTTATCACATAACATCCTACAAACTGAAGATGTGACTGTAACTTGACAGAATGTGTAAAATAATACTTTTGAGGTGCACCTTTTACTTATGTTTTATATTTTGTGTGTGTGCAATTAATTGTTGTGTTTAGTAGTCATGACTATATAACTAACGTACCTGTGATTGCATTTCTTTCAAGCCCGGGTAGGTACCGTTTTTGCTTACCGTCTGGCTTTATGCTTTGCAGTAGTGGCTTTAGGGATGTGAATAGGCTCCTTCAGAGCTCCACGCAGGAGGACTGTTCGCTCCTGGATGACTTCCCTGATGTGCTTGATCCAGTCCTGCTTGTTCTCTATACTTGATGCCTGCGGCAAAGCACATGAGTGGTTCAGACATATAAAAAACTCTTGAGAGCGCTTCAGTCTTTTCTGCTCTCTTTATAATACGGAAAGACACAGAACATCATATTTTTCCTCAAAGGAGGAGGGAAAGCAGGTGTTTTTTTCATGGAGCGTGAATGAACGGCGTGGTGACTCCTGGCATTGTGTGTAGAGTTCACAGAATGACATTTGTTGCAACAATTAAGGTTCTGTTTAATCCCACAAAAAGGTTTGATCCGTGTAACCTTTTTTGAGACACTATACCATGATAAATAAACTCTCAAAAAAGGACCACTGACAAAATAGGAAGATTTAACATTTTTATAATCACAAAAGCTTTGACTCTTTTTCTATTTCGCTAAGCAACCAGCTACCATGGTTGCTGCAGTGATGCATTATATAAGATGCAGTTTAAATCGGTGTAGCTGGTTCAGTAGTCCTCACCTAAGACATGATTCTTAATGCTTTTGGTTGTTTTCTTGCATGATACGCCCTAGATTCTATCTGAGTCTCACATATACATGCTACTAGCCACAATCAAGTTTAGAAAACTCTCAGTAACATTCATATATCTGCAGAAAACATTTCTTCTGACCCACTGGATGAGAGCTATTAGTTGCTGATGAGTGTGAATTATGACCCACGATCCTCTATGCAAATGTCTGTGATTAATCGTTTAAGTGAATAAATAGCAGGATGTAGAAGCCCACACCATAACCGGCCCTGAACTTAAGTGAATGAAGTGAACAAAAAGCGCTTTGAAGGTACAGTACAGTGGCCCTCAACAGGCGGCTGGTGGTCTTTTTTTATGTTGCCGCCTCAGTATGGTACTGCATGCTCTGTGTTTTCACAACAACACGAAGACCACCAGATGCTGGAATGTCAGCTATGTAAATGAAGAGCGTGGACTGTCATCTCCAATGCCCAACAAACCGCTGAGCCTGTCAACCATGTCACTCAGTAAACACTGCGGGTGGCACGGTTTTCCACTTTTTTTTTCGAAGCTTGTTGCAAATTTAATACTTTAAAAGCCAAAAACCCCTCAACAGGAAGAAAACAACACATTCCAAATTCACTGTAAAAGGAAAAAGTGGACAGTAAAAATCGACAATTCACAATCAAATAGACAGAACAATTCAAATTCATTTTCCCCTCAACCCACACAATACCAATGTGCTTTATTTCACAGGTCACCACCAACCCGTCTGCGTTTCTAACAGATTTTCCCCGCTCAGTGACACACCCGCTGAGAAGCCAACTCTGGTAATTGACAGCTCCATAGTCAGAAATGTGGCACTAGAGACACCAGCGACCATAGTCAAATGTCTGCCAGGGGCCAGAACGGGCGATATCCTACCTGAAACTGCTGGCTAAGGATAAGCGTAAATACAGTAAGATTGTTATTCACGCTGGCGATAATGACACCCGGTTACGTCAATCGGAGGTCACCAAAGTTAGTGTTGCTTCGGTGTGAAAGTTTGGCAAAACAATGTTGGACTCTGTAATTTTCTCGGGTCCCCTCCCTGATCTGACCAGTGAGGACGTGTTTAGCCGCATGCTGTCATTCAACCGCTGGCTGTCTAGATGGTGTCCAGAAAACGATGTGGGTTACATTGATAATTGGCGAACATTTTGGGGAAAACCTGGTCTGATCCGGAGAGACGGCATCCATCCCACTTTGGATGGAGCAGCTCTTCTTTCTAGGAATCTGGCCGAATTTATTAGTTCTCCAAAACTCTGACAACCAAGGGTTCAGACCAGCAAGCAGGGTCGTAGTTTAACACTCCTCTCTGCAGCTTCTGTACTGCTACCCACCCATTACCCTATTAAGACAGTGTCTTGCCCACGGTCAAAATTGAATAGATTAAAAAATAATGTAAAAGGAGGAAATCATGAAAATCTCACAAAAATAAACACAACTCAGACTGAAAAGAAAAATAAAACAATTAAATGTGGCTTACTGAACATAAGATCTCTCTCTTCAAAGACTTTTCTAGTTAGTGACCTGATTTGTGACAATCAGATTGATTTATTTTGCCTCACAGAAACCTGGCTGCAGCAAGAGGATTATGTTACTATAAATGAGTCAACTCCTAATAATTATTTCAATTTTCACATTCCTCGAAATACTGGGTGAGGAGGAGGAGTGGCAACTATCTTTCAGTCTGATTTATTGATTAGTCCCAGACTAATCAATAGCTACAACTCTTTTGAATATTTAATCCTTAGTTTTCCTCATCCAAATTGCAAAGCACTAAAACCACTTCTGTTTGTTGTTTTGTACCGTCCACCAGGCCCTTACTCTCAATTTTTAGATCAGTTTTCAGACCTTTTATCTGATTTAGTGTTAAATACAGATAAGGTTATTATAGTGGGGAATTTTAACATTCATGTTGACACTGAAAGTGATAGCCTAAATATAGCCTTTAATGCTATCTTAGACTCAATTGGCTTTACTCAAAACATTAACAAACCTACCCACCTTTGTCTTCATTCTCTGGACCTTGTGCTGACATATGGCATTGAGTGTAAACACATAACAATATTTTCTCATAACCCTGTCCTGTCTGACCATTTCTTAATAACCTTTGAGTTTAATTTAACCGAGTACTTCACACCTGAAAGAAAATGTCATTATAGTAGATCATTATCAGACGTTGCTGTAACAACCTTTAAAGAATCCTTTCCACTTTTAATTTCCTCATTATCACAGAAAAACAGAGTGGAGGGCAATAATTCTGTTTCTGCCCCTTCACAAATTGATTCTCTTGTTCATAGTGTTACTTCATCATTGCGAGGTGCATTAGACAATGCAGCCCCCTTGAAAATGAAGGTAATTATTCATAGGAGGCAGGCTCCTTGGTTTAATTTAGATCTGCGTACTTTAAAGCACAATGTTAGAAAATTGGAGAGAAAATGGTACACAACTAGAGGATTCCTACCTAATCTGGAAAATAGCCTACTGTTGTATAAAAGGACACTTCGCCAACCCAGAACAGCTTATTTCTCATTATTAATAGAAGAGAACAAGAATAATCCTAAGTTTCTCTTTAGTACAGTTGCTAAACTTACACAGAGTCATAGCTCTGTCGAGCCATACATTCCCTTAGCTCTTAGCAGTCATTACTTTATGGGATTCTTCTTAAATAAAATTGATTCTATTAAAAATAATATATTTCACATACTCCCGAAGATGATTACGTCATCCTCAGCAAGTGAGACATCATTGGAAATAACTGTAGAGCCTCATTTGTGTTTGGACTGTTTTGATCCTGCGGAGCTTCCTGAGTTATCAGAATATTAGCTTCATCTAAACCTTCAACTTGTATGTTAGACCAATCCCAACCAATTATTTAAGGAAGTGTTTCCCTCTGATTACCAGCCCCATTTTAGATATGATTAATCTATCTTTAGTAAATGGATTTGTCCCACAGGCTTTTTAAGTAGCTGTAATTTAAACATTTACTTAAGACACCTTCGCTGATCGAGATGACTTAAAAATTACAGACCTATATCCAATCTTCCATTCTTATCTAAAATCTTGAGAAAATTTTTTTGCTAATCAAATGTGTGAGCATTTACACAGCAATGACCTGTTTAAAGAATTCAGTCAGGCTTCAGAGCTCATCCTAGCACTGAAACAGCTCTGCTGAAAGTCACTAATGATTTTCTTATGGCCCCAATAATGGGACTTGTGTCTGTACTTTTCCTCTTAGATCTCAGTGCTGTTTTTATAAGCCCCAAACCATAAATATTCTCTTAAAAGGCAAAATATGCTGAGGGATCAGGGAACAGCGCTAGGCTGGGTTCAAACCCTTATCTGTCTGACAGATTCCAGTTTGTTCATGTAATAAAAATCATCTTTAAACTCCAGGGTTTAATTGTGGAGTCCCACAGGGTTCAGTCTTGGGCCAATTCTCTTTACTTATATATTATATATTTTCCCAATAGGTCAAATTATCAGGCAGCATAGGATTAATTTTCACTGTTACGCTGATGATACTCAGCTTTACTTATCCTTAAAATCCTAATGACCAAACCAGTTAGATAAACTAAAAGCATGTCTTGAAGATATAAAACTTGGATGACTTTAAAATTTTTTGCTTCAAAATTCAGACATGACAGAAGTTGTCGTCTTTGGGACGGAGTCTTTAAAAAAAAAACTGCTTAGTCAATCACTTAACCCTGATGGCATTAAAATTGACCTCCGGAATAAAGTAAAAAACCTTTGGGTGTTATTTTTTGACCAGGACATGTCATTTAAAAATCCCATTTAAACAGGTTTCTAGGATTTCCTTTTTTCTCTCCAGAACATTGCCAAATTAAAAATATCCTGTCCGAAGTGACGCTAAAAACTAGTCCATGCTTTTTTACTTCAAGGCTGGACTATTGTAATTCTTTACTATCAGGATGTCTACAAAATGCAGTTAAAAGCCTTCAGCTGATTCAAAATGCGGCAGCCAGAGTTCTGATGAAAAATTAAAAAGAGAGATCATATTTCCCCCTATTTTACTTCCCTTCATTGGCTCCCTGTTAAATCCAAATAGAATTTTAAATTCTCCTCCCACATATAAACCCCCCTAATGATCTAGCTCCATCATAACGATCTCTGATGTATGATGTTCCATATGTTTCCTAACAGAGCACTTCTTTCCTCAGACTGCAGGTTTTACTGGTGGTTCCCTAGAGTCTCAAAGGGGTAAATGGGGGGATCCTTTAGTTTATCAGGCTCCTCTCCTGTGGAACCAGCCCCCTTTTTTTTAGTCCGTGAGCAGACACCCTGTCTACTTTTAAAGGCTAGGCTTAAAACTTTCCTTTTTGAAAAAACCTTATAGTTAGAGTGGCTTAGGTTATCCTGAGCTATCTTCCCTTATTTTACCCCCCTTTTTCTTCTCCCCTTGTTGGATGGAGTAAGGGGGGAGTCATTTTAGCCTAAACCGACTCAGTTATGGTTGAGGTGCAGACACCCCTCCATTTCTGCTACCTGTATGACACCTTCTCCTTTTCCAATGGTTTAAATCAGTCCGACAGAGAGAGGTATCCCAATCCTTGTGATTTTTAGTAAAACAATGGCCATCAGTGGGACCCTTTTTGGGGTGCTTGAGACGACATGGTTGAAAAAAACGCCGTTTAACTAAAAATCTAAACTGAAACTATCTGTGTAGTTATGCTGCTATAGGCTTAGGCTGCTGGAGGACAAAATGACCACTTTCACCCTCTTCACTACATTCTCACACTACTCTCCAATTTGCATTTATTTGCTGTTTTCAGCTTTTAAAACTTTGTTCTCTCCTTTTCTCTTCCTAGAAGCTACCCCTGGCCTGACTCTGTGTCTACCTTTTGCCCTTTTTCTGAAGGGGAATCGTCCGAGCTTCTGCTGGCAACAACTTAATGCTCACCCTCTACCGATGATCCACATGGCCCCCTGTCTTTCAGTGTTTAACCCCCTTTCTCTCTCCTAGACATGGCGATTGACTGAGCTTTTACTGTAAACTAATTTATGTGCTCTCTTTCAGACTCTAACCTTGAAAACGGGCTGAATTTATATTTTCTTTTTTTCTAGGTGAAACGACTAAAGGAGCTACATAATTAACTTTATTTTTCCCCTTCCCCATAGAAAGTACTCCTGGATCAGTGCTTTTTTGTTCTTTTTGTGTTTGCTCTGTTCTCTCTAACCCCCCATTCGTCGTGGCAAAATGCCCCCTCCACTGAGCCTGGTTCTGCTGGAGGTTTCTTCCTGTTAAAAAGGGGAGTTTTTTTCCTCTCCCTGTCGCTACATGCATGCTCAGTATGAGGGATTGCTGCAAAGTCAACGCCAGTGACTGTCCACTGTCTCTACATGCTCATCCGGGAGGGGGAAAATGCTGCAAGTCACTGACTGGATGCAATCTGCTGGGTTTCCTTAGACAGATAAACTTTTTATCCAATTTGAATAAATAACTAACTCTGACTGCACTGTTGGTTAGGACTAATTGCAATGCATGTACCTGACTTTTGTGAAGTGCCTTGAGACAACATGTGTTGTGAATTGGCGCTATATAAATAAAACTGAATTGAATTGAACTTTATTTGCCGAAAGGCCATAGCTATGATAGGTTTCCAATTTGAAATGGTATAGTGAGACGCAGCATAGGTTTCTTTAAGTGAAATTTCCTCACAATTCTGATCCTTATATCTTTTTAATGCTTGTTAAAGCTGCAGAAGGGAATTCTCAGGTACCAGTGGACTTAGCCTGAAAATTTGAATAAGCAAACCTTACAGCCCCCCCTTACTCTCTGCTGTATTGCAGCCCTCCCTCCACAGCTCCTCACCCACAGCAGGCTAGTAAGTAGGGCCCCCCGATGACAGCAGATAAACAGCTATGGCACATTGACCGGTAGGGTAGAAACATCAACGATATGCTTTATATTGACTATGGCTGTCTAATATTATACTGTCAGGACATAGTGAAAGTTTTAACAAAAATGGGATGAAATGAGATTTAGCCTTACCCCCTTAAATGAACATTACAATCATGCAGTAAAGAATACAACTGCAGTTGTCTAACTTCCAATACAATGTTTTTGGACCCCACTTCCTACTTTGAGTGTTCTAAGAAGAAATTCACAGAACATTGCTCATTAATACCTTGAGAACAATCTTGTTGTCTGAGGTCGGCGTCCTGCCCAGCCACAAGGCGAACTTACAAGGGTCCCCCTCCACATGTTCTGTCACTCCAAGCTCTGATGTCTGTACAAAGAAAAACCACAACAGCATTTATACAATTTGGAACAAGAGAACTACAGCAAGCACCTACACATGTTCTAAGGATTTGTTCAGGCAAATTAGGGATCTTCTTACAAAAAGCTTGCTCTTGTAGAGGTATTTACTGCGACCGTTTGAGTCTTTAACTTCCTTGCTGAAGACCAGGGACATCTCAAAGAGAAATAGATGTCTGTCACGGCCTTTCCGGATGAGAGTCTTGGGATCCCACACCTGGAAGGACTCCTGGAGTATCAGCTCTCCCTGGGTGTCGATGTTCCCATCGAACCCTGAGAAATCACAAAAGGAACTAACAGATTAAAAAATTGATTCCAGGCAGTTTAATCACCGATTACAACATACCAGAATGGAAATTAGGTTTTTTTTAATGAAAAAACATCAAGGTATTGTATGTCTGATGTCTGATTTTACACACCTTCCAGCATGGAGAGGTGCATGGCATCATTGGCTTTCTTTGGAACACTGAGCATCACTTCAAGACCGTCCTTTATCTCACCTTTCCCCTCCTCGCAGCATGTCAGCAACTCCTTCAGGAAGCATATGCATATAAACGTTAATAGTGAATGTTTTCTCTGCTTTTCCCAGCTCTATCTTTTCAATTACCAAAAATAAAAACTTGCATATGAATGATAATGTCTTTGAAGCCTCCTCTACCTTTAGAAGTAACTGGTATTTTGTGATTCGCTGGACGGGCTTGATGAGGTAAGAAGAAATGGAGTTGGCAAGACGATGTCTTTGTTGAATTTCCTGTGAATCAGAATAGGGAAAGTAACATGTCTAGAGCTAAGTAATATATTTATTTAATGTTATGAAGCAAAAAAAAAGGGAAGTGTCAGAAGTCAGAATTTCTGTGATATTCTAAAACTTTCCTTACATCAAAGTAGGGTCCAGCATGTTCCAGTATGAGCTGAGTGGAGTCAGGTTTGTTCTTACAGTAGTTAACATACATCTGGAATTTATCAGCCTTAGTAGAAGAGATTACATTAATGTGTTAAACACAAGACAACATTTTATTGTTAAACACCAGCAACAGGAATGTATCCCTCAAATATTCTGTAATTTAGCATCTTTTCAGTTTTTCCCAATTAAAGGAATCGATCAAGAGATTCTCAGCATTTTTTCAACGGCGTAATCCTGAGAAATATTTGTTTATATGGCCGTGAATTTACAGAAAAAGTGACAATTCTGAAGAATACTGAGACAGATTTGAAACTGTATAAAAGTATAATCACAACTAATAGAAATAAAAACAACATAAACATGTTTTCTCTTACCCAGGTCACAAAACAATGACCAACATCCTCTGGAAGCTGCTCATACTTCTCCAGCTCCTTCAAGAAGATGCTGTTTGGAGAAGAACAGATTTATATATAGTATAGATTATAAATCTATACGAATCTGTGAAATATCAGTCCACCTAAAATACAAATTATATTTCTGATATATTAGACACATTGTCACACATTTTTGCTTAACTGACTTGTGATGAAACTCGTAGAGGTCCTGCATGTTCCCAAAGATGATGTGTTCCTTGTTGACAATACCTGGAGGAATCTCCTCCACACCACTGGTCATTTCCCACAGGTAAGTCTATACAAACACAAACATTTAAAAGTTGTCTATTACATAATGATGCATCTCACTGAAGCAATGAACACCTGTAAAATTTAAGCATGACTAGTTAGGACAATTACAACCATTAAGAAGTTTGAGATACTACATAAGCATCTAACGCAATACTCACATCCATACATTCACGTAGGTCTCTCACGTATGTTTTCTCTGTTTGAATCAGCTCAGCCATAATAAATCTGGAGAGCAGAAAAGAACACAATAAGGTAGTAAAGTTGGAATATACATTAAAACCTGTTTCTAGCTGACTGCAAGTAAAACAAAATAACCAAAGGAAGGGAAATATTCATTGAAATAAAGCAAAAACAACACAAATCAGTTTTAGTTTGCCAAAAATTTGGCCTGTACAACTGTAAGTATCTCTTATATAGATAAATGCAGCATGTTTTGCTTATCATATATTCGCAAAACATAGCAAACACTATTTGATGGTGACTTTATGATTATCTGCTTTAATATTTTGGAGATCAATTACCAGCTTTAAATTGCAAAACAAGTATTTTACTCTACTGTGTTGAATCAATGAACGTTGATGACAATATAAACATAGAACACAATCATTTCTTCTGTATACTTTTCCGTTATGTCTACATGTGTTTTGTTTTTCAATTTCAAATACAGTATTGGTTGATTTTATGTTGCTGCACTGCATTGCTCTGTTCATGCTTTTTTCCCGTCATAATGTTTTTGGGGGGCCATTTTGTTAAGCATTATGTAATAGCCAGTTTCCCAAAAGTCACATAATCATCTTTCAACAAGTTTAGGCAGCGCTCTTGGATGCTTTGTGTTTGCCTTTTTTTCTTGAAAGTTGTTTAAAATATTACTTAAAATATTAGGGAACTGGATATCACTAACATGTGCAACAAGCATGATCCCAATTAAAAAAGAAAAGCTGGAATTCAATGCTCATTTTTTTTTTTAGCAAACTATAACTTTAAGAATCAGGTGACCAAAAACAGATTTTTAATTCTTACTCTTTTCTTCGCGCTGATTTCCTCTTTTCTTCATTGAGTTCATGGGCAGCGTCCCTCAACTTGACCTCTAACCCCGGAGCAGTGGCTGGGATGATGTCCAGTTGCAGCTCTTTGCTCTGAACACACAGCAGGTTGTGGGTATTATATGGCACATAGCAGCTAGATGGGTTGTTCAGCAGTGTTGTGTTTGCCTTCTGTTGGCAGATGTTCATTAAACAAAGTTTGAACAGGAACACGCAGCAACAGACGATAAGATTGAACCATGTGGTTTCTGCAAGCAATAAAATAAAATGCAGCAGAGGGGCTAGATGGTAAAAAATCTTTAAAGCTTAAATTCAGATTTTTTTTTTAAGGTTAGATTCTATAAAGTAGTCATGATCTTATTTTTTTTTAAATGCTGCGGGTTTAAAAATGATCTCTTTGCCAGTGTCTCTATGTTGTGAGTACATAGTATTAATATATGCATCTAACATAAAAGGGACAGGTACTCAAAAAATCACTTACAGCCTTGTTTGAATCGGAGGAGATGCCAAGCGCCGTTTCCAGGCTGGTTCGATATTTGTCCATGCGGAGAGAGAAGTCCCTGTAGCGCTTGTCCACGGAGGACACCCATTTCTTTATCTCCAGGGCATGGGCGTGGCCCTTGTCACAAAACCCATCTGCCAGCTGGATCAACAGTTTCACCCGCTCTTTGGTTTGCTGTCAATAGAGGGACATTCAGGGAGGCGGTGGAGAGGGAGGAGAGAGAGGTAGTGGCCACAGAGAAAAGGTAGATGAGTGAAAGAAAGAGTTTGGAACCTTGTGTTGCTTGGTGGACACAATAGCTTGTTCTCTGAAACACAATAACAATGACGCAGCAAAGAGGACAATAAAGTGCCCTGGAAATGGGCCTCACAGCAGAGCTCAGGACTGAGCGAACACAACACATTAATCAGGTAAAAACAGGGAGAATCACACAAACAAAAACATGTTCCCAAAACCTTTGCCTTGCTTTACCGACAACCAGTACACATAGATGTGCACATACCTTTGCTGTGATCTGGAAGTCTTCGTGCTCCTTCAGCAGCTCCTGTGTGTGGTGAATGCTCGATCCAGTGGATGTGTGTGTGGACAGGTAGAACTCCCCAGTGTCATGGATCCACTCCAGGGCCTGGCAAAACGACCAATCATGAGTGAGGGCAGAGACAATACAGTGATTTCAGATAGTCTACATGTCCGTTATTAATAAGCATTCAAATCCAAAGACACCATGCAATCCAACAAACTTGAAACTTTTAGAAATATATTAAAAATAAACCGTAAAATGTATTGAAACTAAAAAGGTTACTTTATTTGCCACTCTTAATTCTATTAACCTTTATTTAAATAGATTTGTCTTAACGTACTATTCATTTTTAAGAATTTACAATAACATTCATGGACATTTTGGATAAAATGTTAAGATTATGAACAGTGTTAATCCAAATGGTAACAGTACCTTCGGCTATATTTTTAAATATGCAGATGTTCCATAGGAAGATATTAATTAATTGCAAAAAAAAAATTTTGTTTTGCTCGTTTACATTTTTATTTTTTTTATTTTAGAATGCCCTACTTAGAGTCTTCTTTCACTGCCTGTGTACTTTAATACCAGGCCCTGGAGGTGATACCGCCCTGGCCCGCAATGGCAGAACTGGTCCATTCAAACTGTGAGACCAAAAAGCATTCAGACCCTGGGGATAAAACCTGGAAAATCTTAGAATAGCCATGTTCCAGAAAACAGGTGTGATGTCATTTCATTCTTACAGGCCAAGAAATTAAGCTAAAGAATGTGTTGTCTAAACACCACAAGAGGGAGCCAGGTGTATAGTGTTACAGAGCTAAGGGACAACGTGGTGCACACTGCAGGAGCTACGATTCCTTGCAAAACTATTCCTATCTCTTGAACTTTTTCAACTCATTATTTTCATGTTTCAACCTAAAACCTCAATGCATCATGTGGTGATTGTATGTGACAGACCAACAGAAAGTAGTGCATAACTGTGATAAAAACTGGAGTGAGTGATTTTTTTCATTTTACAAGTGTTGTGGTGATATTGAATTAATTCCAGGTTTAAACCACAACTTACAGACACACATGCACAAGCACACACCTGTTTGGCACTTCTTTCAAACACTACGTATTGCTGACACTGGTCCAGCCTCCTCTTCCTCATGGTCCAGAAGTGGAGAACTCTGTTCTCTCTCTGCAGCAACTCATTCAGGATATCTGATGAAACAACACAACATTTTGGTTAATTCTACAGAATTACAACAAGCCTGCAAACTAAACGTTTTAGCTAGGGTTTTACAGAAAAGAAAAATGTTAGAGAAATATCTGAAAGGTATTTAAATCACAAGAAACAGAAATGATGACTGTAAGTGTTGTTTACATACTTTTGACCTGAGTCTCTGGAGCCTTGACATGGGACAACATGCCGGGCATGTTGACACTGTTTCTGTGCAGATACTTCAAGAACACATCAGCATTACGTCTGGCCAACGTACAGGCCTGTAAACAAGCAGAGAGGAGGAAGTCATCACTCATCAGCTCATCTTTGCAAACCAGCTCAGAAATTACAGAAATTTATTTAATAGGCATTAATTTTTTGTTCTCACTTTGAGAAATGCCTCTTTCTGCTCCAGATGTTTGCTGATCATAGGTGTGACGTGATCAGTCTCACTGTTTGGCCCCAGTTTATCAGCACCACCACACCAGTCCTCTTCACGCTTGTACTCCTGCTCAAGGCTTTCCAAAACACTGCACACCTGATGCACACAAACATGATGTAGCTTGTACAAATAATATTTTGCCTTTTCCCTATGAGTTCAAATGACTTGCTTGCAAAATCCTGAACTGACCACTGTTGTTTTGTCATGTGTTCACAAATCTTTGAATAAAATAACAAACATGTCATTTTTTCATCATTGTACAAAATCAGGTTTACCTTGTGCACAATCCCTCTACTATAGTTGATAATTAGCATTGAACTAATGTTATCCAAGTAGCATCATATAAGATGCACTTTCCTGTCCTCTCAGACAAAAATACCTGTTCAGACGTTTTGTAGAAGGCCACAGATGCATTAACCAGTTTCAGTCTGTCCTCCATCTTCAGCATCAGCTGCTGCCAGTGGTCCGCCACCTTTAAGTCAACACAACTCATCAGATTTCCAAAGAAATGTTAAAACCCACACTGTACTGCCTACACTAATTTCATTTTTTTTCATAGAAATGCATAAAAACAAGCCGCACCTTTTCTGCACAGTCTCTGATCATATCCATGTCATAGTGGTTTGCCTGAAGAAGTGCCTCGGCCTTCTGCTGCACTTGCAGCGCACTCTGATGGGTTTTCTGCATTAACAAAAAGATAAATATAATGAATGTTAATTGTAGGGCTGCAACTAACAATTATTGTGCTAATCAATTAATCTGTTGACTATTTTTTGATTAATAGATTAATAATCGGATAGCGAAAGATACCTAATAGGAGATTTTTACAGAATTATTTAAATAATTGATTAATCATGATTAATACGATTAACTGTTTCAGGCCTAGTTAATAGCATATAAAAAAACAGATTCGTCACAGTCACTGTTTTAGAAATTCATCGTATTGTTATGCTGGTCTCATATGCCTTTTTTTGTGAAACTTCAACATTCAGGTAGCAAGTAAAGACCAACTGTGAAATCGGAAAAACGGAAAAAGCTGATTGTCATCTATATAGAAACTTGAAAATTATATATTTTTCCAATCAGTAAATACAATGGTGTACCAGGGCTGCAGATTAGGTGTTAGAAAGATGAAATCCTGGCCTCAGATTAGATAGGGTAGGGCTAGTGAATCAAGTGTCCTATTTGTCCCATTAGTGACTTCAATGGCCCTATTGGTGTGTTTGTTCTGATTTCAATTTATAATCCTGTTACTTACAACCATGTTCAGAACTGAAGAAGCCTTTTGAATGAGGAGAAATGTCTTGAAAAAAACTTGAGTAAAGCTCAGTTGCCTTCTACCTAAGCATCTAGGACACTAATTCTCGTTCTTCATGTGGAACTGATATCAGACAAAATCCATATTAGCAGGTCCAAGCTTTACAAAACCAGAGAACAAAGATCATCCTCAAAGCTGATAGGTGCATCTAAACAAGCAACAGTTAGGGCTAATAATACAAAAAACATACTTTACAATAGGCACACGTTAGGTGAAAAACCTGGACAACACATGACTTACCATTATGGTAAGGTAAAATAAAGTAATTACCAATATCGTAGTATATTTGTTTTATGTCTGTAGCATGTGCATGATGGGGCTTTTAGACAATTAATTCATGTTTATTAACCTTTAGGACCCATTGGGTTACCTGTTACTACATTTTAAACATTTTGGTTAAAAATTCTAGACACACACTTTTGAAAACATTCTAAACAATGGTTAGTTCTGAATGTCCATCTTTGTGTATGTGTGATCTGTGAAGAAGCAGCTCAGGGATAGACATTCATTAAAATGAGCCAACCTTGATTGAGTTCAAAGGAATGCAATCAGCATTATCAATGGCAAAGACGATGAGAAATTAAAGACGAAAGAGGGAGAGATGCCCATAACTGAGCTATTTATAATTCTATTTCATGTGTGACTTTAATAAGAAGAGGAGGTGTAGATTGATAAGAACCTAGGGTATGTCTCAAATAAAAAGTTGAAGGATAAAAGTCAAAAGGCAGTGGAGACATAGAAGAAAGAAAAGGGTAAAAGACATATCATATACCCAGTTAAAGGGCTGAAAAAACTGAAAATTGAAGACATGCCTCGTTTTCCTCTTACTATAGAAAAAATAATTTTCTATTTAATTTTACCTCAATTGCATGTTGGAACTGTTCATGTTCCTTCTGCAGCTGCTCAGCTTCTTGTAATGAACTGGCTGTGATGAGACCAGCGTTGAGCATCGACTCCCCATTACGGATCCAACCTAAAACCTGGAGACCACACAGAAAGCAATTATTTTTAATTTTTAGTCCATAGTTTCATTATTTGATGTGATTGTGTTTTTTCTTTTTACCACTGCTTTATGAATGTTTTCTTTTTTTTCTTTTTAGTTGCTATGTAGGTTCAAACTATCATCTTATCTTTGCATCTTCACGGTTTTCACTTTGGCCCCTTATCTATGTTCAAATCCCTGAGCGGAAACTTCCAGACCTTTCTGCTGTATTCTTGACTTTTAAACTCCCCCCCCCCAAGGTTATCTTGTAATCAACTATACTACCGCACCCCCATCTCACAAACATAAAGCCAGCAGTCGAAAGATAGGTTTTCGCTCATAGTTATGCTGACCTACTTCTAGCTGTAGGGCAGACTCACAAAGACAGGCACACTTGCTGTGTGGGTGACAGCCAGAACTGTAGCTGACGCTCAGCTATAAAAGTGATGATGTAATACTGACCCCTGGTTTAGACTCCTGGGAAATGTTTCCATTAAGCCTGCAATGTCCTGAGGTGGCATGAAATCCATTAAATGTACTTTTCCCGTCATAGAGTCATACCACTCCAATCTTTTCCTTCCCATCTTATGCAAGTCTGATGCACTCACCTCTATTAATCTCTGATCCAGCCTTAGCTTCCATTTATTTAATACACACCTATTTTAATTACACACAAACAGCAGCCGTAACACCTCTGGAACTAGAACCGCAAAACACAAACACTAAAAGTATATAAAATGTGTGGTAATAATTAGAGATGCACAGAGAAATTGCAAAAGTAAGACCTTCAGCAGATAACAGGAAGGCTGAATATGGTACAGTAAAGTTGCTCTGTATTATCCTTTTGAACTTTTAACATCTGTATGTTACCAAATATGCTGGACTTGGAAATGTTTGCAGGCTTGTAGAATCTCAGAGTTAAGATAAGGATATAGATTCTCTTGGGAATACCTATATAAGTCTGAGGTTATGAAAATGCTAGCAGTTCTAACCACGGATACAAGATACTAAAGTCAGTTTAAAAAGTGAACCCAGTCGTCTTTTTGTCTTTCAAAATATTAGTAAAACAGTATTTAACAGCGACTTCTTTCTTACACATTAAACGTGTCATTGCCTCTGCTCCTAATATAAATGAATAATGACCACTCACAGCAAGAGAGCTAGAAAAAATGCCTTAATTGCTGCCTATTATTGTTATTAAGGAGGATTTTTCAAAATCAGCATGTCAGAGCTTGGAAATCAGCCACGAAATTATGATTGGTGTATCACTAAAGGATAATCTCAGTCCATGACTTAAAACCTACAGAATCTATAAATAGATCCGCAGCAAAACATACATGCTACTATCTAGAGTATATAGTCTTGTGCATACTGATGCATGTATAATCCCTTTCCCATGACTTGCCTTTCAGTGTTAGTATAAGACTTGTATCATACAATCATCATTCTGACAGATAGCTCCAATTGCTACAATTTGCCTCGAATCATTTTTGCTAAAGTGTTCTTGTGTTTTCATTTTTTCTGTTGCTTCATCATCGATTCTGATGCTGCTTTTATGCATTTTTTTGGTGTAAACACATGAACTATGCTGCTACTTTCCTGCATCAGTGTGATAAGAGCTTGCATTGAAAAAAAACGTTTGGTATAATGATTTGGTTTGCTTTGAAATATCAGCGGGCAAAATTGCTCCAAATGAGTGCCGTGCTGTAATTGTGAAGAGTACTGAATGAAAACAAGCAGAGAATAGCCGCGCTTCACAGAAACAACAATCACTCTTTTTCTCTCCGTGATGCCTGATTCGTTTTCAGCTAAATTAGTTTTGTGTGTCTGTGAGTGTGTGTGTGTGTGTGTCAAGAATTTCGGTTCTATGACATTATAACAGGCATGAGTACTGGCACATTTTTCTTTTACTTTAGGCAATATAAAGAAACAGGCAGTAAGACAATTTTGCAGTTAAAGCAATTCAGATTTACATTTGTATCGGCTTAGATTGAAATGGAGGTAAAAGTATGGAAAATACACCTTTTAATACACAGGGACAAAGCATTGGGGTTTTAGGTAATTGGACAAATATATAGAAACTTGAAAAAAAATTCTAACATTTCAGAAGATATTAGGAATATTCCTGCAGGTTCTCTGAAATGAATTCTTGTATGCACATCTAAAATCCTGACAGCATCAAGAACACAAATAGGTGTTGCAATCACTCGATATTGATTTTTATACTACAGCCTTACAAGTCATCTGTATTTGTCAGATGAGGTTGTATACCATGGCTGATGAGTTGTTATTACTTCTCCAAACGTTTCTCATGTATGTGCAAATTTTTACAACCATAAAATGTTGTGTCATGAATCTATAAAAAATTGTTAAAGACTTCACCAGTTCCTAAAATCTTATTTACAGTGGGTGAGTATTAAACACGTCAACATTTATCTGAGCTACTAAATTTCAACTACTGGCTTGGCATTCAGACCATTTGGCAGTAATAACCCTAGTAATCCACACGTACAAGTCAATCGACAAACACAGGCAGAGATGGGTGTGACAACAGGTGTAGAAATCCTAGAAAACCGGCTGAAATCTGTCAGTATTTAGAAAGAATTCCTGTAAGTATGTGAAAATGATTATTAGCATCTTAAATATCAACTGATAGCCTATTTTAAGGCTTCTCCTTACCCTTGTGTTGCACAAAGTCATAGAATTGTTAAAACCAAACACACATTCACAAAAACAATCATATGGTTGCACAATATACTAATAGCAATAGTAGAAGCTGCATTTCTAAAGTTGAATGGTCCAGTGAGTGCCACTGGAGCCATAAGCTGGTGGGGGAAAAAAATATATTTCAGCATAAACCAATCATGTCCAAGTGCCCCTCATAAGATTTCGTTTGACTAATCCTCACAAATTAGTCAAAAAGATCATCTAAAGTGTTGTTTAAGAGCCACACAGCACTCAAAGACAGAGCTTTAGAAAGACTTGGAAATACCAGGTACCGGTTTTCTTCATATTTTTGAAGGAACGATAAATGGTGAAATTTACCGGGACATTTCTGATTGAGCATTAACAAGTAAGACCCAACGACAAAGCAGAGTAAACTCTTCATTGCTTTCAGAGAAAGAGAGTAAAAAAGCTGAAATGGCCAAGTTAGTCACCTGTATCTAATTAAACATTAATTAAACATTAATGGAATGAACTGAAGATCAGAGTACATGGAAAGCAGCCATAGAAGCTTCAAGGTCTCTAGACAGTCTGTATCAAAGAATAGGTCAAAATCACACATGAGCAATGTATGTGACTAGTAGCTCCATACAAGAGACATATGCAAGTTGTCATAACCAAAAACAGAGTTCTTCCCAAAGTACTTTATGTGAAGATGTCAAATTAAAAGAAAGAAAGAAAGACAGACAGACAGACAGACAGACAGACAGACAGAAAAAGAGAGAGGTAGAGAGATTGTTGACAAGGGCCGAGTCATATACTGGCAGTCTTGTTCAGGCAGAACATGCTGTGGCCTTTTAACACATACCAACACATTATGTTGTAATTGTGACATGTTGCAACAGTAAATTGCTAGAAAGACTGTCCAATAATTAGCCTCACCTCAGTCTGGGAACGTAACATGTGCTGTGTTTTTTTTCTATTAAACAACAGTGACAAGTCATGTCCTAATGTAAAAAGTCTAAAATTTTTGTCCATTCCTGTGGTGTGTACTTGACCGTTTCCATGCTTTATTATTGTCTTTTACTTAACAATCTTGTCTTTTTCCCTTTATGAAGCGAGTACCTGTTTGACTTCAGCTTGCAGATGTCTTAACTGGACGCACTGCTCCAAGTGTCTCCTGTGCTGCTCTGCAGCCAGGTCCAGTTCCTGCTGCTTCTCATGAAGAAACTCTAATAGATCCTGAACCCGTGTTGCCATGTCCACGTCTCTGTCACATAGTAGCTCCACACCTGGAACAAGAAAACACGTTAAACTGATATGTACAGAGGTTTTTGATTATTGTTTCTTCTCATTCTGTATAATAGAATGAAATATTCTTTGAAAATGTGCAGTGGTATTCAAACTGATAGAATTTCTCTTTCTACATGTCAAATAATTTACTAGTAGTTTTAGCAGATTATTGGAAAACCAACAGTCACAACATTAATGCTGCCAACTGTAACGGATTTCTTCGGTTAACTGAAAAAGGGCATGTTCAACATTATAGTAGTGTGAAGTTCAGTCAGTGAGGTCACTCATTCGACAAAGAAACAGATGTCCAACATCTGACCCTGTTTTAGGGATGAAGACAGCAAAGGTAACATGGGTTGTTTCAGTCAAAGTAGGTCTACATTTATCTGTGAGTACAACAACAATTAAAATACACTTAGATGAAGCCAAGCTATCAAAATGAAGCCCCCACAAAGTCCTATTGTTGGGAAAAACAAGGTTTGCTAAATATCAAATACAATGTGTCACCTAAAGAGAAACGGTGCAACATTTTGTGGACTGATGAAAGCAAGATTGTTCTTTCTGGGTCTCCACAGTTTGTTACATGGTCCCATCCAAAATACACTGTGAACCATGATGGCTCAAGCATCATGCTATGGAGAGGTTTCACATACTATGGCGTCCCTGGTATGAGCAAAATAGGCCCATATATGGACCATGGATCAGTTTGAATATATCAAAAATTTGAAGAGACCATTTCCTTGAAAGGGGTGCTTGAACAAGGCAGCAACCTCAAGCATACAATTAATCGAGCAGTATTTAAGTTCCAGGCCACGAATAAAGAGTAGTAAAGTAAAATTGCACAAAATGTTTCAACAAGCTGCATCCACATCAATTTAAAGAATTAAAGAAGTATTCTCTGCACTAACTTAGAATGTTAACTTTGGTCATATTTTCTTAACAGCAGTCCTGTGGAAATGTACAGAGATGGCTCTTGAACATACACCACAGTAGTTTCATCAGATTCACCTGACCATATGGGGCATGTGATGAAACCAGAGCAGGTAAATGATATTCATTATCAAATTTGTATTGAAATTATCTTACTATGTGCAACATACAGGGGTTGGACAATGAAACTGAAAGACCTGTCAATTTAGTGTGGGAGGTTTCATGGCTAAATTGGACCAGCCTGGTAGCCAGACTTCATTGATTGCACATTGCACCAGTAAGAGCAGAGTCTGAAGGTTCAATTAGCAGGGTAAGAGCACAGTTTTGCTCAAAATATTGAAATGCACACAACATTATGGGTGACATACCAGAGTTCAAAAGAGGACAAATTGTTAGGACACGTCTTGCTGGCGCATCTGTGACCAAGACAGCAAGTCTTTGTGATGTATCAAGAGCCACAGTATCCAGGGTAATGTCAGCATACCACCAAGAAGGACAAACCACATCCAACAGGATTAACTGCGGACACAAGAGGAAGCTGTCTGAAAGGGATGTTCGGGTGCTAACCCGGATTGTATCCAAAAAACATAAAACCACCGCTGCCCAAATCACGGCAGAATTAAATGTGAACCTCAACTCGCCTGTTTCCACCAGAACAGTCCGTCGGGACCGCCACAGGGTCAATATACACGGCCGGGCTGCTATAGCCAAACCTTTGGTCACTCATGCCAATGCCAAACGTCGGTTTCAATGGTGCAAGGAGCGCAAATCTTGGGCTGTGGACAATGTGAAACATGTATTGTTCTCTGATGAGTCCACCTTTACTGTTTTCCCCACATCCGGGAGAGTTACAGTGTGGAGAAGCCCCAAAGAAGCGTACCACCCAGACTGTTGCATGCCCAGAGTGAAGCATGGGGGTGGATCAGTGATGGTTTGGGCTGCCATATCATGGCATTCCCTTAGCCCAATACTTGTGCTAGATGGGCGCGTCACTGCCAAGGACTACCGAACCATTCTTGAGGACCATGTGCATCCAATGGTTCAAACATTGTATCCTGAAGGCGGTGCCATGTATCAGGATGACAATGCACCAATACACACAGCAAGACTGGTGAAAGATTGGTTTGATGAACATGAAAGTGAAGTTGAACATCTCCCATGGCCTGCACAGTCACCAGATCTAAATATTATTGAGCCACTTTGGGGTGTTTTGGAGGAGCGAGTCAGGAAACGTTTTCCTCCACCAGTATCACGTAGTGACCTGGCCACTATCCTGCAAGAAGAATGGCTTAAAATCCCTCTGACCACTGTGCAGGACTTGTATATGTCATTCCCAAGACGAATTGACACTGTATTGGCCGCAAAAGGAGGCCCTACACCATACTAACAAATTATGGTGGTCTAAAACCAGGTGTTTCAATTTCATTGTCCAACCCCTGTAAGTGTAAACATTAAATCTTTTCTATGCTGTGCCACAAAGTGCCTCCATGTTCCAGCCAGGGTATATTCTTTCTTTTGTCTGTTTTATTCTTTTCTCTCACCAGATGCCTGGACCTCTGTGACATACTGCAGCAACTCTTGCCCCTGGTGGATGACGTCAAAGGTGAGGTTGTTCATGGTAAGTGCTTTATCTGCATGGTGCTGAAGCCTCTGCTCAGCCAGGGTCAGATCCTCTGTGTCAAAGTCATTCATCTGCTTGGACAGTTCCTCATTCCATGACTCCAGGTCTGAGATTATCTGAGAGGAAGAAAAAGGGGTGAGGCAGAGGTGAATTCATCAGTTTAAATAGGTGTTCAGTAAGTACACAAATGGATTCTGTTCCTTTACCTCTCTGAACATTATAAGCTGAAGAATCTGGACAAAAGCCATATTCTGCAGATATGTTAACACATTAAGGTCAATTGTTGAAAATGTCTAAAATTACATTGTTGAAACTCAGTTTAAACAACATAAACACTTTTGCTTACTCCTATAGTAATAAACAGTAACAACATATTAACATGGCATTGCACGACTGGCAGAGCAGATGTACTGGGATGTCAGTGTTTGTCACTGACTGCCCACGCTGACTGAATCATGATACTGGCAGCACCTTTATCCTGGTTGCTGTTTAGCTCTGTCTGTCATAGTGCTTTTTAAAAACAAGGGAGTCTGATGGACAATTGCTTAGATGTTTTTGTCAGAATTCTTCTGAAACACATATTTGGAACTTGGCATAACGATAACTTAGTGTTTTCTTGTCAGGTTCTTTTTTTTTCTAAATGACAACCAATTAGCTAAAAACAAAGAGTTTTTAAGTGACTGGAACAAAAGTAGGGTATGACCCAAAGCTGTGCTCTATTCAGCTGTTGTGGAGCATTATAAACTCGTAATAACTCTCTTCAAAGATATCGTTGAGTGACATGAAAAACACTATGTAACTGTATAAATAATGAAAAAGTTTTTTATGAGTGATCTCGTGGTCTCATGATCACATGGTGCTTTTATTCGAGCTTTTGCAGTTGCCGTCATCATATTTTTAGGAAGACCTCCTCCCGTGAAGATATTTAAGGCACAAGAGCAAAAACAGAAATACTTAAAGCCAGAAGATATTATATGAAATTATTATCCTTAGCATAGCTATCAACATGTTTAGAAAAAGATGACATTTAATATTATTATATTAACAAAATTATATACATTATTTTTTCCACATAAAGGCTGGTTGTTGTACTACAAAGACTGCAAGAAAGTGGATTTTTTAAAGTCTTCTCTGTATGAAGGCTTTCCGTTTTTGGGTGGGCACACAGGATAATATCAACAATCCATTTCATAGTCAATAATACAAACCACTCCTTTACAAACAATGAGACAATATTTCAATGTTGAGCAGAAACATTTACACAACTTACCAGGCATTCATTTCTACTTTGCTTTCCTCTCCTCTTGCAGTTGAGTAAAATGCCTTCTGAGTACAAAAAGACCATTTCCTTCATCTATCTGGACTGAGACAACTAACCAGTTGAGGAGATACTGTTAGTGTCCGTGTTGTCTATTTTTTTATTGGTTGTGCGTAACAGTCAGAGCGTATCCTCAACAAGGAAAGAGCTAATAGACGTCTGACGCATGGATTGTTCTTACCTTACATGCAGACTCACACCTCCAGTCATGCCAGGAGGAGGTATCATATTGCAAATTTACACAAGTGTGTGTGGGAGCAGGGAATGGAGGTGAATAAATCTGTCCTCCACCCATCTTCATGCTTGAGCTCTGTGTCATATTAATCCTGTGTCTGTGTGTGTATTTGTGGGCGTACTTCAGCTTTGTGTGATTATCAGGTTCACCACCTTTACCTGACCCAACATGCAGAGCTAATTTGTTTTTTTGGACAACACAGACCCAACAAAGCACAGAATGTTTTATTGCCTTTCAGAACTATTTATACCCAATAAACGTTGTCATATTTTGTCATATTATAAACACAAACGTGAATGTATTTTCTTGGATTTTTATGTGATGCAGTATATTATTGTATAATGAAAGGAGAATTATACAAGGGTTCCAAAACTTGCTTTTTATTATCTGGAAAGTACGGCGAAAGTGTGTTTTAAGCCCTTCTGAGACTGAAATTACAGCTGTACTTCTTTGCTAAATGAGCTCAGCAAAACTATTTTGTCACAGATTCTTAACTGAATTCAGGCCTGTAAGCCATTCTAACATGCTTTGATTTGCTCTGGAAGTATTTTGATAGTAGTTGCCAGCTGGAACGTGAAACCCCCATATCCCATCCCAAGTCTTTTGCAAGTAGTTTTCTTGCTGGATTGCCCTGAATTCACCTCCATTCATTTTCCCATTAATGAGCAACTTCTCAGTCCCTGAAAATGGAAAACATCCCCAAATCATAATACTGCTGTTTCACTCAGCAGATGGTGTGTTCAAGGAAATGTTCGGTACTTTTTGGTTTTCAGCCACAAATAGCTCTTTGTGACCAACAAGGTTTGGTGCACCTTCTTTTACATATCTACTGTCTCCCCTACTGTGCTTGTGATTAACTGCAAATTGTCCTTTTTGGCTTTCTTTCAACAATGGAACCGTGTTGACACTCATTCATAAAAGTCAGATTTGTAGAGTGCATAACTAATAGGTGTAATTTGAACAGATCCTCCCACCCGAGCTGCAAATCTCTGCAGCAATTCCAGAGCTACGATAGGACTCTTGAATATAATGTATAATAAATATAATGAGAACAATTAACATAAAAAACAATGAAATACATAGTACGAATATTTTTAAGGGTACTGTAAGTTATGGGCATAAAATTAGACAATTTACTACTCTACATCGTTTACACTTTCACAAGTGATACAGTGTAAAAGTGAACCCAGACCACCTTAAACCTATATTCTTGCTTTAAGCGCTTGGAGTGGCTTAAAAAGTCGGATTTGATGGTAAACATGACATCGTCATCATCTCTTAGCACCAGCATTCGGTGTCACAGTGGGACACTCAGCAATAAGCGGATACAACATAGCAGACTGCCATTTAAATAGAAAAAAGAATGAATAAGTGGATGTGATGCATCAAGTGGAACTAAGCGCTTCTCAAAAGTAGCAAATGTGAGAATATTGCTTCGATTTCAGCTGAGCTTTAAATCAGCAGGGGGCCTCCCTACAGGACTAAATCTCCCTTTTATTATGAAATGGCCTACAAGCTCAAAATCACTTTGATTTGCTGTTATGCACCTTAACATATATAAATGATCTTTCCCATCAGATGCTACAAATGTATGTTTTCTCTGTGTTGTTTCATAAATATTTAAAGCACAGATTATTCAGAAAACACAAACCTTTAATTTTTTAACTACTCACATCAATTGCATCCCTCTCGAAGATGCGGAGCTGCAGGAAGAGTTCCAGTTTGATCTTCCTTTCCTGGAACAGCTCCTCCATCTGACCCTGAGCTTCGTCCAGCTGCTGCAGGACACTCTCGATATGGGCCATGGAGCTGTTATGAGGGGTCTTGTTGCTTGAGATAGCGGAGTCTCTGTAAACACCAGTTGAATACAATTAATATGGAATACAACATTTGCCTGAAAGACTGTGTCTGCATATCCATTTAATCACTCTATGTAGCAGGAATACTCACGCAATATCATATTAATTGTGCGTGAATTTTGTTATCTGGGGGAAGTGCATAAAAAAGAATCACCACGGTTTGCATTCCCCAGTTAAGCTCAGCAACATTACTCACCTGAGCTGCTGTATAAGGTCCTCTCCCTCCTTGATAACATTAACTGTCGCCTGCAGGGTGGTCTGCTGCTGCTGGCCAAATCGCTTGATCAGGTCCTGCACTGCTTCCACTGACTCAGCATAAACGTCATCCAGCAGCTCTTTCTGAAGTTCCTCCAACCATGTCCACAGCTAAGATTAAACAGTTCTTCATCAACAGACATGTAGGTCACAATGAGCAGATTCATAAAATGTTGCAACATGGTTTTAAAATGTTAAGGTTTTAAAAGTTTATCTGTTACATTGTTTCTAAGATTTAAAGTTGCTTTAGTGCCAGAGAAAGTTCCCAGAGGTTTCTGCTGCCGTATGGAGCATTAATTAATGCAGCCTTTCCCCTCCCTCACCTGTTGCTGCAGATGGTCGTTATTATTGCCACAACACAGAGATACAGAACCTGCTAAGAGCAGCTTAAATAATGCTCAGGTTGTTCACATAAACCAGAAATATTTTACTCGTATTGTTTTCACTGTAAGCAATATGCCATACATTAGCCACCTACACTATAGATAGGTGTGCAGGTTTTTCAATTTAATTTAAGACTATTTTTAATTAAATGCTGACATTTGCGGTTACAGCAATGGGAGATTTACCCTGCAGACCATTCTGGCGCTATGATATTTTTGGCCCGACGCATTATTGGAACAAAAAAATTACAAATTCCTGCTTCTCTTACAAAATATCTGCATCACCCAGTTATGACCAAGCTTCGGTAGCATGCGGGTTTCACTGACCAACAAATGCACGCTGGACTGACACAAAATATTTTAATTATAGGCTACAGTCCTATTCTGATACCTTTAATTAGCTAGTATCATTATATATTTTCGGATTTCAGCTAGAAAATAAAGTCTCTGGCCTGAGATATTTGTGTTTTCTACTTACATTAAAAAATGAAAGTAGTACATTGGCCTAATTGGGTTTCAGGCGAACCAAGAGGCAGGGGAAGACATACCTCTTTGACATGTGTATGAAAGGCAACAGACATGTCCAGCAGCACTTTACGCTGCTCCACACGTCGTACAAAGTCCTGGATTCGATCCTCTAGCTGGTGGGCAGCCTGGTAAATTTCCTCTGGGTCACACTCTCCAGTCTGGGCCAGCTGCTCTGCTGCCTCCAGCAGCTTGTCAGCATTGGTGTAGGTGTTCTGTAGTTAAAATATGAAACATCTGTATTACATTCTGACAACTAGATCACTTTTAGTCTAAAATCAAGTACATGTGAACATGGATACGTTTATCTGCACTCCTGGAAAGATGTGTGTAAAAATCCTTATAAGAAATTCTGCTGAAAATGTTGGAATAATCCAACCATTAATTTTAGTACATAAATTCAGTGGGGAGAATGAAAAACATCCACGTTAAGAAATAATAGCTTTTTAACAAAATCATCCCTGTCATTTAAAAATATATGTAGCTGTAGCCTTTTTTCAAACTATAATTTTCTAGAAACTTTAGGAACCTTGCCTGGAATTGTGTTATTTGGTCAGATAGGAAAAACACATCATGCCCACTGTGTGGTACAGTGGAGGATATGTAAAGCTATGGGCTTTACATATCTATCCCCAAAGCCATAGGAACATTGTGAGAGTACATGGCATCATCAACTCATTAAAATACCAGATTTCAATAAAAAATCTTGTGGCCTATACTAGCAAACTAAAAATACGTAGGTTAAACTCGGGTCTAAAGCGTTTGGTCAAATCAACGCAGAAATGACAACTTTAACCTTCCATTATGGCCATCTCAACCCATGGATCTAAATCCCACGGAAATGCTGTGGGGTTAGACAACTTTTTAACATTAGGGTACTGATAAAGTGTGATTTTGTTAAAAACATTTTATCACAACATGTGATTTTGTCCCCCTGAATAAATGTACTCAAACTAAAAGTACATTTTTCAGTCTGCAATTTTGTCACTGCAACAAAAAGCTGAATTCATTTTAACTTATTTTTAACCTAATTTGAATGTACATCTCATACGTTGTTATGTTTTCACCTATTAGACTTTCATGTATTTGTAAATGTAGAAAGTGTCCTGGGGGAAAAAAACATTACAAACATAAATATGAGGTGTTGTCTTGCTTTTGAACCAGTAGAAAACAATAGCTGCAAAGACTCACCTGTGCAACCTCTTCAAAGTCTTCATGTCTCTTTTGTAATGCCCTGGCTCTGTGCAAAGACTTTCCAACACCGGTATGTTTACTGAGAAAGGCCTCGCCATGATTTTCTATCCAGTCCAACACCTTGAAACAGATAAATACAAAGTATCCAAGCAACTGAAAATATGCCCACAGCTTTTTCTGAAGATGCAGTACACCATTTCAGTCAGCAGAGGGTGCAGATAAATTGAATGACTTTATATAGATCAAGTAAGTCAGAACAATTTATAGATTTAATAACCCCCATCTTGCAAAATCTCCTATTCAACTCATCCCAGTTCTCTTCTGATTTCTTTCCGTTTTAATGTTTTAATAACTAAGAACAATTAGCAGCAAATGCAACACAGTGCAAAGTGTAAACATTTCTATTGTGGGTGTGATAAGCTACAAATCTTGTTATCAAACAGATGGACACACTCCGTTTGCTTCTATCTGGGGTAATGAAAGGAATTTTCAAGGTCTCTGAGAGGATGTTTTCAATGGACAAACCAAATGCTCTCGACACTTTATGTGACAGTAAATTGCATCACCATGGAAACCACTATCAAGAGAAAAGGGTGATGAAAGAGCGGATAGAAGCAAGGAAAGGCAGAAAAACAGACAATAAAGAGGGGAAGATTGAGAAAACCAAGTGGAGAGAAAAACCAGGCAGAGAAGAGCTGATGCCTACAGGGTGGAGACGGAGAAACGACACAACAGACCAAATCATGAGTTCTGATGGAGGACTCGGGATATCCAGGCAGACAACCAAACAGAAGCCAGGAGGAGGATAAAAAGAGACTTAAATAAGCTGATATAACAGCATTAATATTGCAACATTTGCAATATTGCGCAGAAAATCTGCTCAATTTCTATTTTCTAAGAAGGAAAGAGGCAAAACAAATGTGTGCTTTTAGCTGCAGAAGACAAAGGGGCAACACTGGACAGCACTTCCTGCAGCCTAATTTTTTGGGGAGTGTGTGTATGTGTGTGTGTGTGTGTGTGTGGGTGTGTGTGTGTAAATGACAAAAAAACAAAGTCGCACTTCTCAGCAAAGAACTTTTTCTCTCTCCACGTTTGCATTCATTACTTACTTGCTGCACATCCTGCTGAAAGACACACAGCTGCAGGCGCTGGTGCAGGCGGACTTTGCGATGCTGCCAGATGTTTTCTAGCTGCCTCTGGTGGTGCAGCACCTCGTGGATGATGTCGAGGACGTGGTGCACAGCCTTCGAGTAGTTTGCTGACGCCATCAGTGAATCTGCACTTCCTGGAGTCAAAGGTCGCTGCAGCTTGTCCAGTAAAGCCTTGCCGTCCTGGCTCACCTGGAAAAATTGAGGTTTAGTTTCTCATGCTGGAAAACATTTGCAGGTTCCAAATTTTGAACAAAAACATTTTAAAATTTAGTTTTGCATGTTTCACTCCTGCTGTTGAAGGCAGATACATTGTAAGCATCATACGACCATGTTTAGAACGTCTCCCAGCCCTTACTAACTAACCCAAACATAAATGATGGATTAGTTGAAAACGTTTACATGACGTGTGTTCATGTGAGAACATTTCAATAATTTCCTTAGAACTTTGCATTCATGGGTTATCTTTATCTAAACCTCAGTGTTTTGCATACTTTGTTTGTGTGTGTGTGTGTGTGTGTGCCCGCTTGTGTCTGTGCACTGACCTCTGAGTATGCAGTGGTGATGTGTTCATACAGCCCCTGGTGATGATGGATCGTATCTTCTAGATCCTGGAGCTCAGAGGGCAGCTCTCCTTCACCACAAGCTTTACACCAAGGGTCCACCTTGCTCATGTACTGGTAGAAAATAAACAGCACAAACATATCATAACATGCACCACTACCTAAAATATGTGCTGAGGATGAATAAAAGGATGAACCAAAAACACATAAGCATGTTTAGTTTAAAGTATCCCTGAGTGAGTGAATGATGAAATGTCTCTGTTAATGCAAAGATTTGCTTTGGACCTATACTGACACAAGAACATTACAGTATTATGCCAACAATGGCAATGTTCGCAGGGTTTTATCTGCTGATATCACCAGATGTGTATTTGACTGGTGCGTCTGTACCTGATCGGCTTTCTGGTGGAAGCTGGCAGACATCTCCAGCAGAGTGCTGCGTTCATCCAGCGCTGCCGCAAATGCTTTCCACTCCTGCTCCAACTGGCCTGAGATCTGCTGGATCTGTTGGGAGGCATAGTGGCCCGACTCCAGGAGCCGATTTCCAACTGACATGATCCGATTGATGTTCACATACACGTTCTGTGTTTTAAAAAGGGGGCAAAAAAGAAATGTGGCATAAATTTAAAAAGAAAAAAATAATAACATGCCAAGCATGTCATTGTTTAAGCATTTCGTCCATATGATTCAGGGTTTCAGTTAAAGCCCTCACTGCACTGCTGTCACAATTTGAGCACTCTGATGAAAACTGGGTTTTCCGATAATTAAGGCTGATTGCATTTCTACAAAGCAACTTAAACGTGCTTGTAAAACGCTGTGGCCGCAAGTGTGTGTGCAGAGAAGGTAACTTAAACAAAATACACGTAAATCCTACAAACACACACCCGCAAGCACCTTTGGGAACATTAAAAAGTCATTCACTTGGAAGGCGTACCCTCGTGTGATTAATAAAAAGGCCATTTACCTTTTAATCTTTTAGGCTTTTTCTAATGCACCGGCTTCAAGCTGTTTTGTGAAGATAGGCATGGATCAGCAAACGCTAATTAACAACTGTGTTAACGGCCTGTTATAATTCTACTCAATTACTGCTCCTGGAGCCCATTAATCCTCTCAGGTCGCTTGTTTTAATCACAACGAGTAAAAAACAACAGTTACAACCTAAAAAAGGAGCCCAATCTAAAAAACAAAAATTATAGTAGAATACTGCAGATTGTGATGTGTAATTGGCGCGGAAAATCTGACAGGATAAAATACATTTTTGCATTATTTAAAATAGGGGTTCAATATATTTTTGTAATATCTTTAACTTGCTTATTTTGTTAAAATACAGAGTTAAAAACTAAAAGAACATTTGTGAGGATAATTGGAAGTTTCACAGCTAAAATATGTATTATGCTGTTTTGTACAACAAGGTTCAAAAGCTCTTAAAAAAAGGAAAAAAGATGTTTGACCCGAAGGACACATACTGATTCACAAGCACTTACATACTGGGAAGGGGCAGAAGGGTTAATCACTGAAGGAGGGGGATACTCAAACATACGGGGCATTAAAGCCTTAATCCAAAACGGATGCATGTTAAGGGAGAGAGTGGGAATGGGTTTTACAGAAACAGAAAAGAAAATGCTTTGGTTGAAACCAAATAGTGGCAAACGAAGAGAGAATGAGTGGTGGTGTAATAATAGGAGAGGGTGCCAAAATTGCTCAAATTTAACACAAAAGCAAAAAAAGATGGAGTCAGGATTTCTAAATTGAGCTCAGAACAAACTGGGGGCAAAAGAAAACTCCTCATACAAACCAGTGATGATTACAGGGAAGTAGTACAAGAAGATCATACCCTCTTAAAACGGCAATTCTATGGTGTAAATAAAACATATTAATAAAGAACCGAAACACCATTTTGCTTTCAATATTTACATTACATTACAAGCAAGGTCTTCGTTCTCGTTTTTGTGTTTAAAAAAAGACAATCCACCAAAACAATGTAAGTCAAAGCTTTGTGTATGAGAAAGTACACTGTTTAACATGTTTTCATGCAAATCCATGTCCCAAAGTTCTTTACTGGAAATCTCTACCACACATCTGCTTGTATACAAACTACAGGCAAATCACCATACTTCAGGGATGTTCTATTGTTTCCTATTTTCCTTCATATAAACATATCCAGGCAGAAAAAAATTACAGTTTTGAAGCTTGTGTTACCTAGATTTAGGATATATTTTTAATTTTTTTGATTTTCTAAGTTGTTACCACTTTTTAGCAGAAACTGGAGCACTGTACATTGATCAAAAATCTTCTTTCTCTGACTATAAAATTAATAAGCGCCAGGGACTAAGGGGTTCATCTTAGTGTCAGGTAGGATCTCTTCAGGATTCTTCAGTGGAGGCCGATTAAAATCTTTCCCGCCTCCAGGTCATTTGCATCCACAGCTACCTTTGAGGTATTATAGGCATACAGAAGATAAGCTGACTCACAGACTGCAACACAGTTCAACAATGGCGGGCCCCATTCCAGCAGAGAGTCCTGGGAATGAATACATGGCAATGGATCCTGACCAGTGGGAAGAGCAAGATGACATTTATGAAAATGGAGACACGTTTGGTGTTGATATAGGACGAAGAGAGGGTTTGCCAGCGCCGGGAGGAGTCCCCCTTCCAGCTAACAGGGCCGTCCTGCAAACGAATCAAACCCCAAACAATCCAAAGCCCCTGAGACTCCCTCTGCCTCACAGGTACATGACTATTAGATGGCCTCCACTGAATGGAAACAGAGGACCTGGGAAAAAAGACCAATCAGGTACTGCGCTTTGACCTTAAATAGTGTACAGTTAAAGAAGATACTCCAAGGTAAAAACGAAGCAGAAGTGTTGTAACATATTCTCTGATAATTAGCGCTCTTCAGGAAAATCACGGTGGGGCTGGTCTTGCTGTGCATGCTGTTACTTGGAGCGTTGCTTGGCCTCAGCATTGTTTGTAAGTACTTTTTAAATATTGCAAAGGAGAAAGAAATTTCTTGACTGATAAAATATTGTAATGTACTTTCTTTGAAAAGTACAGTAACCTTAACGACATTTTAGTAAATTTGATGGCCAGACCATAACTTGGAATTGGATTCCCCCAAAGATGAAAATTATTTGGGGTTTATTCTAAATTCCAAAGGGGAATGAGGTTGGGGCTCTTTAAACCAGGTCATTTTCTGTGTTTAAAAATACCCCCCAATGGACCCAAGTTGAAAAATTTTTTACACTCCCGGGCAATTAGTTGGTCATATTTTAAAGTTAACCCCTTTTTTTGTTCTTTTAAAAAGAAATTTAAGAAATGCTTTTTGCCATTTTTTTGTCATAAAAAAGGGGTGAAACATTTACTTAGCGGGGAATCCAATTTTGGGAAAAACAAATTAAAAAAAACCCCCAAATGTTTAAAAGAAGAAAACCCCAAAAAACTCCCAAAAAAAGGGAAAGGGAAAAAAAACAATAAACACAAAAAAAACCAGTGCCCCCAAAAAGTTAAAAAAGAAAAGGTAACAGGGGGAAAACTTAATTTAAAAAGAGCACCTTTTTCCCCTTCTAAAATGTTTTGTTTAAATTTAAATTTTTTGTCCTTCTCTGGAAAAAGCCCCCCCAAAAAAAAAGGTTGGTGTAAAGGACAAAAAAAGGGCCATTTAGCACCAAAGGGACCCTTGGTTTTGTTTTTCTCAGCAAAAAAATCGTATGCCAAAAATATGAAATTTTAAAGGTGAGGTGTTTCAACCCCAAAGCTTCTAAGTGGAACCCGGCCCAAAACATAAAAATTTTGGGTTTCTGTAGTAGAAAAAGGTTTCTGAATGAAAAATTTTTTCTTTATTTTTTGCAGGGGGGGGCACATAAGCAACAGTTCATTCTTTCTGTTTTACACCAGCATGAATAACGACACGTGCCAGGCCAACTACAAATGGCACTGCACATGTTAATTTAAGGCCATTGGTGACCAGGTTTCAACCCCACTGAGTATAAGCAACATATTCACAATGTAGCAGAAAAACACGGGACACGTAATAAATATTTTCATGACTTTCTCGAAGTTGGAAGTTATATTGAAGTTTTTGTAGTACAAGAGCAACAGATGATTTGCTTACATACTTACTGTGTATTAGTAATTGCCGCATTCTAATATATATTTTAGTATTGTATGTTTATACATGTTTAACCACATGCATGTGCTGTAAGTAGGCATAGGCTGGTGAGAGTTTCTCATGATACATTAACCTTGAGTAAAAATACCACATTTTATGCTATTTACTAACAAACTTAAAACATAAATGTACAAAAACAGAATAGAAATATTCTTTATTGTCCCACAGTGGGGAAATGTAAGTGTACCAGCTGCAACGTGAAAGGCAAATGGAAGCATGCAAATACACACAAAAGTAAAAAATCCCTTGACATGATGTAATTTCTGTTATTTCAAACAGAAATCTTTCTGCCAAAATTATATAACATATTAAATATTACAATTATAAAAATGTAATCAATACCATTTACTTACTGATATTAGAATCTCGACATATAAGAAAGATATAGAATAAATACCTGTTAAATTTAATAGTAGTATTTTTTCAGGGCTCATTAGACTGAATGTAAAGCATTTTAGCTGCACTGATCTTTATAACACAAGTAACACTAGTATAACAAGCATCCATCTTAACAGAAATGCCAATCATAGCTTGCCAACTGCTGTATTAAAACATTTGTCTTTCCTGCACCTTAGGGGAAAAAATAAAATACAGCAAGTACGCAGCAATAGGTTGGTGAGGGGCAGCACTGTGTGACTCTATACCTAATAGAGCTGCAGAAAGATCTGGTCACCTGAGCACTCTGTCGGACATTGAAGAGCATGAAATGTGAAACAGAAAAATTTACAGTTTTGAAATCATAACTATTGAAAACCTCAGCACACTTTGGTACCGGTAACTGGCCCATGATAGCTGGAAGGTATGCTCATGCATCTAAACATTGTAGAGTGTTGTTGTTGTTTTGTAAAATAAAGGGTATTTTTCTTGTCTGACCTATTTCATACATCAAATTAATACTGTTTTGTACAAATATAAAAAATATAGCAACTTGAGTAATATTTAAACAAAGTTAAATACGTGCATTTATTTCACTACATAAAGAACATCGAGGGCAACAGAAGGAAACTAAATCTATTTCTACTGAGTCACAATTAACAAAAATATTTGCTTTCTCATCAATATTGAGAAATGTAACCAGATTTATCCACCTTTTTGAATGGCTACCTTCAACATTTATACTGCTCTTAAAATGAAAATACATACACCTACAAGTTCATCAGTTGCATGTTGGCATTAGTTATCTTATTAAATGTGTAAAATGCTAGTGATTGACCATGTAGGAAATTTGTTATTCACCAGCTGCACCAGTGACGTACATCCCATAGGGGGCATAGCAGCAACATAACTGTATCAACTGTTCAGAGCTCGAGACATTGCAATATGTACAGAAAATAACACAGTCCTCCTTAGCATTCAGCCTATATTTCACCTATACCTAATATGGTATAGGTGAAATGGTAGTTAAATGCTCACCAGTAATAAGTGATTTAACACTGTAATCTTTATCTTTAATAAATATTGTTTTTTTAATACCAGATGTACCATATTTCAATACAAACTGCCAGTGTGTCGTATTTTAGCTGTTTTTCTTCAGCAAAAATCCCCACATTGTGGAAAATCCCAAGATAACAGTCTTTAGGTAGTCTTGGTACATAAACACTCATAAACACAGTTTGACACAGTGTATTTCCATTCTGACATGCAAGAAACAGGAAGAGGAAGCAGAGCTTCCTGTGAAAGAATGGGTGGAGGTGGCCATAGTCACTCTGAGCTAACCTGACTGTGTGCATGTGCATGTAGGCATAATGTGATAATATGTGCAAGAACACAGCATTTCCATCTATCTATTTTCAGGGTTTAGTGGTTGATTTTAACCTGAGTTACCTGTGGGTGGAGGCTAACCATGTGGCTGGGGCCCCATGTGTCACTGACAGCAGTTTGCTTCTTGAGACTTTAGGCCACAAAGCTGTGTTTCTGGCTCTCCCCTGACTATAATTTTATTTAATGTGGAAAAGTTGCTGCAGTTTGAATCAGAGGTAATTATTAGGTAATACCTCCTAGAACAAACCAGAGCCTTATTCAGACTTGGCTTATTGCTGATTTATAAAAAAGTCGAGTAAAAAATTTGAGTTAAAGGTTAATGGAAGTAAGGTAACTGGACACAAAAAAAACTGTAATAACAAAACACAGACAAGGAGCAGTGTACTTTTTGTGGCAGAACATGATACCATAAGAATGCAGATGACACATCCATATGTCCTCAGCTATATTTATTACTTGTCAGCACAGCTTTACAGACCAAGGTGGTAGAGATGTGAATGTAGAGCTGAGCCACAGAGTGCAGCGTTCCACTGTGGGAGCGGCATAGAGGCAATAATCTGGGTCAGTATTGGGAACTGTTCCATGATGGGGCATGACAATGCAAAGTCTAGTTAGGGCTTTGTTAAAAAGAATATTATGAGAAAGAGTAACAGAAAAAAAATTACTTTGTTGCAAAAAAGTATGAAGTATTGTATGATGGTTGCACAGAGATGAGATCAGTCATCCATTGATAGTAATCAGGATAATTTTAACCATATGCAATGGCTCTCTACAGTCTCCACATGCCTGTTGAAATGTCACGTTTTTGCGATAACAAATTGAGGCCGTGATAAATCACTTATTTTCACAATTGTTTTTACCAAATAACCTGATTTTCTTGACAGGTTTGTTTATCTTTCAGTAGAAACATTGAAAATAAATGCTAGATTATATGCGCAAAGTGTATTGAAAGGAACACATCACATAAACCTGGCGTTTTAACAGGGGAGAGTAGACTTTTAAGAGCCACTTTGTAAATACATGCATGTATGTGAGCACAGAAAAAAAAAACAGACTGACTCTTACCATGCAGTTCATAGCAAAGTGGTTGTGCTGTGTCTGCAGCTCCACTGCATGCTGGTGGTTCCCTCCAATCTCGGTGTAGCTGGTCAGAAAAAGCCCCTTGTTGTGCATGATCCAATCGAACATCTACAAATGAATGCCGTGGAGAGAAGGAAAACTGTTCTTCAGAAGATCCATTTCAAATAAAAAGCTTTCATCTTATGCTGAGTAACAACAACAGCAAGAACAAGAGGAGCCTGCTGCAGGGGGTCTGTAATTACTCAAAACCTTTCATCCGTCATCTGAGCACTTATTTCTACAGGCAAGTCATCTTTAAGCTTGGCTGTTATACATTAAATATAAAAAAAAAAACACTAGTTGTGTTTGTTTCCTGCCAAGTTCTTCACAGTTAAAGTGTGAAGGTGTGTTGTATATGTGTGGTTAATGAACAATGTGCCAAAGCACATCAGACACTGCATGCAGCAGCTATGCAATTGTCATTTACGGACAATTATGCGGACAAATGTGGTGGTACTTATTCTAATAAAAAAAAATGTAAAAAATCTGAAGTATCCTAAAATTGAGAAACGTTTAATGCTGTTCCCTATTTTTTTTCTTCTTCATATTCAACACAAATCAGACTTTGTTTTTTATATCCAGATATTCCAGAGGAAACTGCTCAAGCTTTCTTGGTTTGGATGTGGGCATCTCCACTTTGCAATTTTTAAATATTGCCATGCATCTTCTAAAGGATTAAGATTCGGAATCCTGGAAGGTAGTTTAAGAATAGTACAATGTTTTTTTGTCTCAATTATTCTTAAATGTCTTTCGTATGTTTGAGAGAATAACCTGTTGAAAGACCCATGACCTGCAACTGAGACTGAGCTTTCTGATTCTGGACAGTATGTTTTACTCTAGGATGACCTGGTAGTTCTTCATGCCGTACAGAGGTTTATAGTTCTCCTAGCCAGACACAGCAAATCAGCCCTAAAACAAAGCCCAAAACGTCCCTGTTATACCCTTGGCATATTTTTTTCTTCATTGAAAGATTTATTTTTGATTCTATGAATAGATAGCTTATGTAATAACCCAAAATGCCCAAGTCAGTCCAAAATATATTCTCCCAGAAACTTTGGGGCTTGCCAAGATGATTTCTGAGGACCAGGAATGGTATTTTTTCTGTCATTGTTGGAGGCGTACTGGGTATTCCTCCACGAAACCCATTGTGGTAATAATAGAATAATAATAGAAAAAGTGATGTGGTCAGATAGTGACAAACCTTCCATGGTTTCGTTGGCTCTTTTTTTATCGTCTGCATGAACCACCTGATCAACCTTAAGTTGCATTTCCTTTTCCACGTACTGCGAGGTCGCTTACAGTGCCATAGACAAAACCTTAAAATTATAACGGCATATATAACGGCACAGGACCATAAAGCTGCTTGAGAGATGGCGTTGTAGCCTTTACTTTTAACACAAATATCACTAATCTTTTTGATTTGCTCAGATAGCCTTGCTTTGTCTGGTCCATGTCTACTGTGGTTCACACAATGATACCAAAGCACCCAGTACTACAATTGTTAGCTTTAAGAAGGCTGAATGGCTACTGAAAAGCTTGAAGGCATCTTTGACACAAATTCCATTGCAACACCTAGTTTAAAACATAACTATAATTCAATCACTAATAGTCTCTTCATTATTTGTCAATAACATTTTAGCTCCTTTTAACATAAAAACCGAATTATTTTATTTTATGCTTTTAGCTGTTTACCTTATGACATACTAAAGGCATACAGGTAAACAATGAATTTAATCACTGTCGAGGAAAAATGAAGCTTTGATTCAATGAGCTATAAAGGTACAAACAAAATATGCTTATCTGTATCCACATAGAAAAAATGTGTGTTAAGCAGGTGAAAAATCAATTAGGATTAAATAAACAGTGTTTTTTATCTTTGCGCAGCATGCAGCAGGTGTGAGACATAGAAAAATTAAAGCAGAATGGTCTGACCTTCTCAGCGTCCTGCTCAAACAGCCGCAGCTGGAAACACTGGTCCAGCTTCAGCTTCCTCATGTGCCACAGCTGTTGCAGATTCTGCCGTGTCCCATGCAGCTTATCCAACAAAGCCGTCACTTTAGCTACCAGATTGTGTGCGTCTGCATGGGTGTGAAGACCAAGATGGTGGTCATTAGAATCTCCGCTGGCTCCAACGCCGCGGTTACTGTAACCTCCTTCACCGATACCCCCGACCCCTGCAGTCTGTGACTGTAGCCTCTGGAGCAGTCTTCGACCCTGCGTATCAAGCTCCTCTATTGACGCCTTTGTGGCCCTTTTCTTCAGCCCAGCATGCTCCTCCATAAGCCGCCGGGCCCCCTCCAAGTCTCGTGGGAGATCGCGCTGGGACAAGGTTTCTTGGAGCTCTTCGAGGCGCACCAGCGCTCGCGCTGCGTCACTGGCAAAGGTCTCGAAAGAGAGCCGCACCTGGAGTGAAAGTTTCTAAACTGGAAATTCAATTGTAACAAACCAGATCTTACCTAAATTAAAAGAGCTGATTATGAAAGTTTAAACCAATGATTAGATACATCGGCCGCAGGACTGAAATAAAATAGAAAGGGAAAGCATCGCAACCTCAATCCAGTCATCGTGGTTGTACTCTAAGCTGCCATCAAAGTCAGCTGTGAGCTGGGAAGGGTCAACAATCTTGGTTAAACCCTCTAAGGACACCATCACCGTCTGTGGAAAGTTGGCAGATGTGGGACAGATAAAATAAGATAAAAAAAAGAAAACAGGCATTAAAAACAGAAAATGAAAGAGGCTGAGAATAAACCAAGGGAAATAAACAACAATTGAGATAAAAAAAAAACGTACTGGAATTTAAATGGATATTGTCTCTGTTCTAACATGTTAACTTTTTAAAATATTTCTTCAACATTTAACATACAACATACAAATAACGATTTAAAAGGAAAATGTGCAGCTTCATATCTGAATTGTTTAAATAGGTGTGGTGAAAAAACACAAAAAAATATATTATGTTATTATTAATAAAACTGAAACCCAAGAATATAAACTAACAGGAAGTGAAAACAGAAAGTACTGGATTTAATGGATGAAGGCAGACATAACAAAAACACCTTAGAAATGGGGAGATTTTGAACTGGGGCTGATATCAGATTTTGTTTTGAATGTAAACA
>JAHHUM010001834.1:0-99725 GCA_036173005.1 Crenichthys baileyi | reverse complement strand
GAAATGTCAGTATTCCAACTATTTTTGTAAGATTCCTTTTTATTATAATTATGTAATATTACACCTTTTTGTTTTTCATTCGCATCAGAGTAAACAGACATAAACACTTGAATTATATCACTCTGAGTAATGAATCTAAATAACACATAGTTTTAATGTATGACTTACTCAAATAAAGTAACTTTTTGATTATCTCATTTATTGACATGCACCTGCATGTCATTAAATGATCTTTGTTTAGTCAAACTTAAAGACTGGATTTTAATCAAAAGTAAATAACGTTCAGCTAATGTTCCCTGTTTTAGAGTTAGTTTGTGAAAGTAAAGAAAAAGGAGGGAAATAAAAGTGATTTGTCATGATTTCTCTGCTTTGGCAGAGAACATGTTCCTCAACATACCTTTTCACAATCCTTTATTGTCATTGGCCAATCCTATTTTAAAGCATAATTTACTTTTATTAATACAAGCTGTTATCACATTAATCCCTCCAGATTGTACTTCTATATGAAATGTATTTAAGGCTATTTGCTGCACAATTTGTCAATTGCCACTTAAATTAGAAATGTTTTAAACAATCATGCTGAAAATGATGTTGAAGTTTGAACACTGAGTTTATGCATTATTCAGATTTTTTCAAGCTCACTCTAAATCTATTTTAGCACTTCTTTATCAGAAGCCTACTAATATACCAGATGACTTGAGAAAGTCCAGTTCAAAACAACATTTCACAAATTATTGAAATTTGTACCGAAATGTGTGGTTTAAATTTCACAAACAAATGTAAATTGAGAAATTATTTTTTATTTACAAACTATAAAGTGTCCAGCAGATGGCACCCATAGATAATGAAAATTAGCAAACAGGGTTTGGACTGATCTACAGAACAAACAAAGCCTAATTTTCAAAGTCTTTCTTAAGAGAACATTTGGATGGCACCTATCAGCGCCGTGAACTGTGATTATATGAAACTGATCACTTATAACGCTAAATATGTTTGTAATTATTTTCCGGTTTAACTCATATATTTATCCAAACCAATATATATTAAAGGTATGGTCAAGAAATAAATTCTTATGATTTACCAATGTGGGATTATGTATAAATATTTCAGCTGAAACATTTATTAAACACACGTCTAAGGGGTGTTATGGAAGCACCACTGATTTGAGCAATAAAAAAATCCTTGTTTGTATAATTTGATGCTTTGCATGTTCATCAACAGTTCTGGTGTGGCTGTAACAAAATAGGGGATCAGTGCAAATGTTTCATTGAATGAATTGGTTCTAATAACCCCCTCAATTTTTTCAATTTAAACTGGCTTTTCTTTATTATGTCTAGATCTTGCTAATCTGAAAAAGGTCAAACTAATTTGAACCACATATATTTACATGATGTCATTGCTGCTGCTTTAAAAAAAGCAATAGTAGTAATGGAGTATGGCTGATCAAACTCAAGAAACAGATTAGGAAAGGTCATAGTTTTTTTTTCCTACAAACTCCTCAGTTGTTTGATTCCTTACCCCGATGACTTTCAGAAGTCTTTTATTTATTTTTTTTATATTTCTGGAGAGTATTATCAGTCCTTTATTAGGGCATCAGTTTAAGTACATTGTGCTATAAAGTGCCCTGATAGATTACTATATGTCCTGGAAACTGGCTTAGAGTTATGAAATTATCGATTTATATGGAATGCATGACTTATAGTTAACTTCACAGCTTACTGAGTGGTGTTAGTTTTGTTTCTTTAACATTTCAGACTGCAAATGTAATTTCTGTTTATTCCTTGATTTCCTGCATGAAGTGATATTGCCAAAGAGGACTGTGTGCCATTAGATAGCGCTGTGAAATGCCAAGTGGCAAAGAACATCTGACAACTTATTCCTAATTCCTTTCTTCCCCGAACAAAGGTTAATTACTGGTATATACCTGGCAGAAGTTGTCATAGTAAACATTTTCTTTGGAATGCTTTACCTTCATCATCCGCAGTAAAGAAGTTATTTGGCAGAGGCGTGTTATTGATCTGCAGCAGCTGTACTTTAAGTTATTAAGACTACTTCCAGTCACAAAAAGTCAATAACACCACCGCAGTTAGTTATATTGTGACTAACCTGAAATGTCTATAGTTTCTATGCTTATTGTATCACCTGATGACAATACAGTGTCCCAGGGGCAGACCCAGGACCTGCTGGTGGGACGACACAGTGCTGTGAAGAAGTATTTCCCCCCTAAACTGTCATGATTGTTTTGCCATAAGACTCTAGGCTCTGTGGATATGACATAAACAGATTTATTCTGTTTTTGTTCACACTTAAATGATTCAGCTAATCCAACAAATTTTAATATTAGAAAAAGCTGACTCCAGTATACCCAAATCACAGTTTTCAAAAGATTATTTATTAAGGGAAAATTCCTATCCAACCCAGCCTGGCCCTATGTAAAAAGTAATTGCTTCCATTGTTAAATCATGAATTAACGAGAAAAGGAAGCTATCGTAAATATTCATATGATATTGAATTTAACTCTGTTGTGCACATACATATTTCTCCTGATGAAGCTCTTAGCGTTTCACTGCAGTCAGCAGCATTTATTTGTAATTGTGAAAAAATGGTAGTGTTCCAGCAAAAGTAAAGCAGCTAGTTTGAATTCAAACTGTCCCAACATTTATTACTAAGTGCCTTTTTACAGGAATCCCAAACCCATCACTACCTGTTGTATGTTCCTTATTTTCCTCACTCAATTTTAGAGAACAGTCCTCACTAAATAAATATTGACCCCCAAGCACTGGTCATATAGCGGCATCTTTTTGTGGCTTGTTAAGATTGGCCAGTCCTTGACTTTATTTGGCCCAGAAATATAAGGCAAAAAACTGCGCTGATAGGTGCCACCCAAATGTTCTCTTAAGAAATACTTTGAAAATCAGGCTTGGTTTGTTCTGTAGATCAGTCCTAACCCTGACCTTTCAACCACATTTAGACATTAGTAGATTACCGTATGCAAATGCATTAAAACTAAAATTTCAAAACATTGAAGGTAACATTGTATTTTCTATACGTTCAACATGAATTTTGCTCTGGAGGAAATGCCTTCAGTTAAGTTAACCTGGGTTACTGATAAACACATTTTCAGTGTTTAAATCAGTGAATATTTTATGTGGCATTTTATTGTACAGTTTATCTGAAATTATGTTCTTTGCTAACAGAAGTAATATTAATTTATTCAGAAAAGGCATTTATGTTCAGATACTTAGACTTTCCCATAGTAAAACATTGCCATATAAATGTAACTGTGCTGCTATAGTCTACTGTGAGTTAAAGTATCAGTTACCTTTGTTTAACAAGCTACGTGATTACAATACTACACCACATATGGCAGCATATTGGAAAGCACTGATTATCCTTCTTACCTGGACAATGTGAATTTAAGCTCCATGTCAATGAGATGGTTCAGTAGATCAAGGCTCTGCAGGTGTGGAAATTTATGGGGCGTTTTCCATTTTCATGGGCCTCTGTGACTTCAGCATCATTATCACAAAACTGCGGTGAGACAGTGGTGCAGGAGGTGAAGATGGGGGCAACTGTGCCGTTTATTTCTCTCCACTTATTCTCTTCCCTGTATTTCATTGTTCTGTGACATGATAATGTTTTTATGTGAAATAAGAGCTTGATTGTGACTAAAAAGCATAAATTAAATGCTAGGTGTGTTTTAGCTTCACTTATTAGAAACCTAGAACTTAAACATATTGCATTAGTTAATATTCAATTTTGAGACTGATGCCACTCAACAATATTTGTGGAATGTTCGTGTTCTCATCTTTAATTGATAGAAACTAATTTAAAAAATCTTGAACTAATAAAAAATTACGTGTTTGTAAATCCAGATTAGTTTAACCCAAGGGGTAAAGCTAACAGCTAATCCAAAAGGGACCAGATCAAACTGGTCACCATTATCTTAAAATGTCTCTAAAGTGGATTATGTGAATGATATTTCCTAAAATGTTTTGGCTGTCATCATGTTTGCATTGGGCAGTTACATAAAAAACGGAATATGTCGCCAGTGGTGTAGCACCAATGATCTTGATGTGTGAAGGAGAACAGATAGGGTAACTAATAGGAAGTCAGTCAGTCATTTTCTACCGCTTATTCCATAGTGGGTCGCGGGGGAGCTGGTGCCTATCTCCAGCAGTCTATGGGCGAGAGGCTGGGTACACCCTGGACAGGTCGCCAGTCCATCGCAGGGCAAAAACACCAAAAAAACCATGCACACACTCATTCACACACCTAAGGGCAATTTAGAGAGACCAACTAAACCTAACAAGGATGTTTTTGGACTGTGGGAGGAAGCCGGAGTACCCGGTGAGAACCCACGCATGCACGGGGAGAACATGCAAACTCCATGCAGAAAGACTCCCGGCCGGAAATCGAACCCAGGACCTTCTTGCTGCAAGGCAACAGTGCTACCAACTGCACCACCGTGCAGCTAATGGGAAGTGAGCAGTACAACAACATCTATAAAATACAGTTCCCCTTAACCATAACAATTTCTGCTTTTCAGACCTCTTTACTTTTATATCACAGAAACGCTTGACATATTCTGTTCTCCGTGTGTTCTACACAGGTTCCCAAGTATATAATCATCGGCTGCTGTGTAAATAACCCCCAATGCAAACCTGATGATGGTGTTAAGGTTCATGAAATAGTATCCCATTAACTGCTCCAACATTTTCGAGACTGGAGTTGTAGATGGTATATTACGAATTAGAAAAAGGCGGACCCAAGATTCAGCCCAAAACCCGAACGAAAAAATTTTTAAAATTTATTCAGCCACAGGAAACGTCACTCAGGTTAAACTCCACACAGCTTCCAGGAATCACTGTTTTGCTTGGGTTAAACTTGAAACCCAGGGGAAACCTCAGTGGGTAGAAGGCATGGACTCCCCCCCCCCCCCCCCCCCCCCCCAGCGCAGGTGAGAGAAACAGGTGACTTTTGGCTGAATAATCCAAGGGCTAGGCTGATTCAATAATCCAGGGACAGAAACAGAGTCAATGATCGGAACAAAAGACGTCAGGCAAGGGGCAGGTAGAGGCATAAATCAGATGCAGGAAACAGGGTCAAAACAAAAATCCAAACAGTCTGACAAGGGGCAGGCCGAGGCAAAAATCCAAGAGGCGAGGCAAGGTCAAAACAACGATCAGGAAGGAACGCTGGATATCTACTCACATGATGGCTTTCAAAAATCTGGCACCGTCTGCTTGTCAGAGTCAGTATATATCAGGGAAGACACAGGTGCTTGGAATGCCACAGATTGCACTGCACTGCAGCAGTCACCAGGTGCATCTCATCTGCTGATTGCAGCCAGAGAGACAGGGTAGAGCAGACGTGCCAGAATCATAACATGGTAGTAGTTGTAAACAGTAGAAATTTGGCTAAAAACCTCCGCCTCTGGGTCCAACTGCTCTGGATTTATACTAAATGCTGAGAGTATTTACATTTCATGTTTTATGCAATAAGCTTCGATTTAGAATTTAAATTTGAAACCTTAATTTTAATGAGACAGATTATAATAATATAGGAAAATGGGAAATTTAGGATTTCTCATCCTTCAGAGTCACGTTATGCATTTCTCAGCCTTAAAACAGTGATACAGCTCACACAGCCTGAATGTAGAAGCTAATTCAAAATCTTACCATGCTGGTTCAGAGCAATTTCTGTTCTTCACCCTACTTCTCTGTTCATATAATTTCTCTATTAAAGCCACTTTTGCATCAGTTAAATGCAGTAATTTCGATAGTTCCTATTGAATATTACTTCTAGTTGATCAAGAGAAAAACACTTGAAAAATGGCTGTAGGTATTGTTTGTTATCCCTTGAGTCCCTTTTTATTTTTTTCAGCTCTTAATTTGAACATACTATGACATTTACACATGATCATTATTTATGATAACCATCAATCATTTCCTTTGGTTTAGCTTTACCGTTTCAGACAGTAATCCAGTTAAGTTTTTAACACTATAGTTTAGTTATTGTTAAAAAAAATGGTGAGATACTTGTTCAACATAGTGAGATTTCATCAGGAAAACAGTGAATTTACACAATATTGTTCAAAACCATTTGCAGACACATATAGTGTAATTATTAGGGCATACAGGGATAAAGGTGTGGAAAGGTTTAAAACAGGTGTAGGTTGTAAATTATATTCTAAGCTTTGAACATGCTCTGGAACACTGTCATCCATTATCATGAAATAGCAAAGGATTGAAAGAGATTAAACAGCAAAGCAGCCAAGAGGTACGTACAAAATGCTGTGTGCAGTGGAAAATGAACACTGTGCATCAGTCTTGAAACACCATCCTAGTGGTAGCAAGTTGGGGTGACAGCAACATGCTGTGGGGAGGCCTTCTTGGGTAGGGACAGGGAAACACTGTCAGAGTTGACAAGATGAATGGAGTTAAATGCAGGGAGATAATGGAAAAAAACGTGTTAGTGCTAGCAAAAGACTTGGAACTTTGGTAGAGGTCCACCTTCTAGCAGAACAGTGACTCTACACATGAATCCAGAGATCCAATGGAATGGTTCATTTTAAAGCATTTTTGTTATATTTCAAAATCATTGATTTTTTTTTTTTTCCGCTTCACAATTTAGCAATACTTTGCTTTGATGTATCCCATTAAATCCCAATGAAAGCATGAATGTTTGTGATTGTAAAGTTACAAAATGTGAAAAGATTAAAGGTATTTCAATGCTTTTTAAAACACTGTACATTTAGTCCACACTGCAAGTCTCATTTTACTTAAGTGTTTTTTAAGAATGGGTCACATTTTCACTGTTCTGTTTTTGTGGAGTTTAATTTATGCTGTGATATTATTAATGACTTGACATAATGAATTTATTATGATTACAATAAAACCTAACTGAAAACAGACAAAATTACTCACCATGTTTAAAAAGCAATATCCTAGCATGAAACATGTAAACCAGAAGAACATTTAATTTGACTGTAATGATGTTGTAGATTGAAAGAAAAGAAGGAATTTATTCATTGATATTCAGTGCATGAAGTTCTGCTTTGATTATTGTTTTAAATCCATTACTATGTCATAGAAGCTGCACACCAGCGCTCCTTCTCAAAGAATATCAGTCTGTCAATTCGCTATGTGTTGAATTACCATTTTCAATTCAGCCAAAATAAACTTGATAATCAAAGCAATTAACAACCCAATCAATTTTGTTTCCAAGTGTTGTGTGAAAACTTAACTTGTCCGCTCTTTAGGATTCTGGACCTTCCCTCCAGATGACCCTTCAAGGTTAACCCTTGTATAGTTTGTCACCCTATGAATACCAAATATGACTGAATTAAACATTTTCTCTTGTCTCACTTCTCTTTAATCAGTTTTCTTACCGAGCTCTCTGACTGGAGTAATCCCAGAGCTCCACTATTCCACTGACTGGCATAGTAAAGCACACAGCCATGCTTTCTCTTCTGGAAGTGTGTAAACCACATAACCCATTCATTCTCCGCTTTTTGATTCCCCTGAATATTACGTGTCAGAAAAAGGCGGACCCAAGATTCAGCCAGACACAGAACTGAAAGATTAAAAGGTTTATTCAGCCACAGGAAAACGTCACTCAGGTTAAACTCCACACAGCTTCCGGGGATCACTGAAGCAGAAAGGATTAGTGACTTAAAGTTTCTCCAGATCTTGCAAGGATCAGAAAAGTTACTAACATGCTTTTGTCTTGGGTAGAACTTGAAACGCAGAGGGGAAACCTCAGTGGGTAGCAGGCACAGCGCATGTAAGAGAGGCAGGTGACTAGGCTGAATAATCCAAGGGCTAGGCTGGCTCAATAATCCAGGGACAGAAACTGGGTTAATGATCGGAACAAGAGACATCAGGCAAGGGGCAGGCAGAGACATGAACCAGATGCAGGAAACAGGGTCGAAAAACCAAAATCCAAACAGTCCGACAAGGAGCAGGCAGAGAGGCAAAATCCACGAAGCAAGGCAAGGTCAAAACACAATGATCAGACAGGAAGGAACGCTGGATATCTACTCACACGATGGCTTTCAAAAATCTGGCACCGTCTGCTTGTCAGAGTCAGTATATATCAGGGAAGACACAGGTGCTTGGACTGCCACAGATTGCACTGCACTGCAGCAGTCACCAGGTGCATCTCATCTGCTGATTGCAGCCAGGGAGACAGGGTAGAGCAGACGTGCCAGAATCATAACAGTACCCCCTCTCTAAGGTCCGGCTCCTGACGGACCACGAGGCTGATCAGGATGGAGACGATGAAACTCACGGATTAGGTCTTTATCAAGGATGAACCTTGTAGGAATCCAAGTCCGCTCCTCGGGCCCATAGCCCTCTCAGTCAACCAGGTATTGCAATCCACGTCCTCTTCGCCTGGACCTGAGAATGCGCTGGACAGTAAACACTGGGCCTCCATCAATGACCCGGGTGGGTAGAGGGGGCCCGGAGGTGGGCCCGAGTCGGGGCTCCACCTAAGAAACGTGGAGTGAATCCTCATAGAATTGGGCAATCTCAGCCGTACTGAGACAGGGTTGATGATCTTGGAGATAGGGAAAGGTCCAACAAATCGGGGTGCCAACTTCCAGGACTCTACCCATAACGGAAGGTCTTTGGCGGAGAGCCAAACTTTCTGCCCCACCTGGTACTTAGGGGCAGGGATCCGTCTACGGTTGGCCATTCTTGACTGAACCAGTGACATTCTGATCATTGACCTCCTGGCCTTTCTCCATATTCTTTGGCATCTTAGGGCAGCTGCCTGGGCAGACGGGACATTAGCCTCTCTCCTGAAATGAAAACATGGGTGGCTGGAAACCAAACACAACATGACCACAGACAATGACCACTTGGTCGGGTCTGACTCACACAAAATGCAAAGTTTGGTTTCCACTTCTTGGTTGGCTCTCTCAGTTTGGCCATCAGATTGAGGATGAAAACCTGAAGAGAGACTGACAGAAATTCCCAAAAACGAACAGAACTCCTTCCAAAAACGTGACACAAACTGGGGTCCTCTATCAGAAACAATGTCATTAGGTATTCCATGGAGTCTAAAAACGTCTTTGGTCAGTATCTCACCCATCTCCTTTGCAGACGGGAGCTTCTCCAGGGGCACCAGATGAACCATCTTAGAAAATCTGTCAATTATGGTTAGTAGGACAGAGTGACCATTTGACACCAGTAAACCTGTTGCAAAGTCCATAGCAATGTGTGACCATGGGCGAGGGGGAATAGGCAATGGGTCCAACAACCCCGCGACGAGAAGACTTGGCTTGACAACATTGAGTGCATGCAGAAACAGTCTTTGACATCCTTCACAAGCGATGGCCACCAAAACTGAGCTTGTACTATCTGAATTGTTCTGCTGATTCCGGGATGACAAAGAGCAATGACAAGACTCCAGTACCTTTGGCACAAGGCGTTCAGGAACAAAACAGCGGTCCGGTGGGCATGGATGGGGGATAGGGGCAGATCCCCCAATGGCCTCCTGGAAACCCCCCTTTCCACCTCAACTCGGGACACAGACCAACCTGACGGCCTCAGAAAGGAAAACTCCCCCTTCACCCGCAGACTGAGATTTCTGCGGGCTCTTGAATCCGGGGAAAAGGGGCCCCCGTTTTGCCTTTTTAATCCGGCCTGTAAGACAGGGAGAAATTAAAATGAATAAAAAAACAGAGCCCCCCCTTGCCTCCCTTTGGGGTTCAGGCCGTTTTGCTGTTTTTCAAGTACCCAAATTTCTTATGGTCAGTCCCCACCAAAAAAAGGCTCCTTAGGTCTCCTCCAGCCAAGTCTCCACTTTTTCCAATGCCAATTTGACAAGCCAGCAAACTCAGTCTCCCACGTCGTAATTTCCCGCTCAAGCCTGTGATAGGTGTCTTTGAGAAGAAAGCACATTGGTGAACACGATCATCCTCACCTCTCTGGCTTAACACGGCTCCGACCCCAGTGCTTAAGGCATCCACCTCCAGGATAAAAAATCTTTCAGGGTCAGGGGACCGTAGCACTGGAGCTGACGTGAAGAGTTCCTTCAACCTGTTGAAGGCCTTCTCTGCGTCCTTATTCCACACAAATCTTGTCTTGGAAGAGGTAAGAGCGTTCAGCGGAGTAGCAACTAGACTGTAATTTCTAATAAACCTCCTATAAAAGTTTGCAAAGCCCAGAAATCTTTGAAGCTGCTTGCGATCAGTTGGAACAGGCCATTCCAATACGGCCTTTACTTTGGAGGGGTCGACAATCACTTGATCTGGGGAAATGATGAAGCCCAAAAAGGAAGTAGTAGTTATGTGAAACTCACATTTTTCTGCCTTGACGAACAGCTGGTTTTGGAGCAGACGCAGGAGAACAGCTCTGACATGTTTTCTGTGAGTATCCAGATCTTGAGAATAAATCAGTATGTCATCAAGATAAACACGAATTGACCCACCATGTCTCTTAGAACGTCACTGACCAATGACTGAAAAACTGTAGGAGCATTAGTAAGTCCAAATGGCATTACCTTGTATTCATAATGGCCCCTAGGCGTGTTAAAAGCCGTCCTCCACTCATCTCCTACTCTGATTCGGACCAGATGATCTGCATTCCTTAGATCCAGCTTAGACAATATCTTGGCTCCCTGGATCTGATCAAAAGCTGTGTTCATGAGTGGTAAGGGGTATCTATTTTTAACTGTTCTCTCATTAAGGCCTCTATAATCAATGCATGGTCTCAACGAACCATCCTTCTTCCCAACAAAAAAGAAACCAGCACCTGCAGGAGAGGAAGAAGGTTGAATTTGTCCTGCTTTTAATGCCTCATCAACATATTTCTTCATGGCCCTGTGCTCTGGACCAGACAATGAATAGAGTCTGCCTTTAGGGGGTGATGTGCCAGTAAGCAAATCAATTGCACAATCATACGGTCTGTGGGGTGGCAGAGCTGTGGCCTTGATCTTATTAAATACTTCTTTTAAATCATGGTATTCTTGAGGTACCTTGGATAAATTTTGGTATGTTTCCTCGACCTCATTCTCCACACTGACCTCCATAGCAGCAGAGAAAAGGCAGGCAGTGGAGCATGAATCAGACCAACCCAGAACTTCTTTTTTCCAGTCAATGTGAGGGTTGTGTTTCTGCAACCAGGAGGCCCCTAGGACAACAGGAAGTTTAGGTGAATTAATGATCATGAATGAATGTATGTCTATGTTGTATGATAGACATACAAGATGGCGCCGACGATGGCAGCCTCGGAGCTTCGCTCTCTCCTTGTTTTTGTATTTTGTGTGTTTATATGTTTTTCGAGCCACAGTACTGTGGTCTCGGGCCACCATTCGGTGGTCTCATTCAGTAGAGAGGAACTTCTCAACATCAGAGAGTCCTCTCTAGGGATTTTTTCAGCATCTTTCATCCATCCGAGGTTCACTGAGCTTCTGGCAAGCGGAGCGGCGGCACTCTATGGGATACTGCGCCGGAAGCGTCGGAGGGGAAAGCGGGCTGGCGCCCTGGTAAAGCTCCGCAAAAGAGGACTTCGCACACCACTGCCTTTAATACATCTGGTAAATGTCCGCTCTCTAAGCAACAAGATGGACGAGCTACTTCTTCTCACCGGTAAAAACTCGGACCTCCGCAGATCAGCGGTTCTCTGCTTCACCGAGACATGGTTGAGTGACAACATCCCGGACCGCGCACTGCTGATACCGGACTTCCAGCTGTTCAGAGCGGATCGCAGCGCCGAGCTATCAGGGAAGAAGCGAGGAGGCGGAATCTGCTTTTATATAAACGAAGCTTGGTGCAGAGACATAAAAGTGCTGTAGTCCGGATCTGGAGTCATTTTCCATAATCTGTAAACCGTTTTACTCACCGAGAGAGTTTTCCTCGTTCATAATAATCGGCTCATATTTTCCTCCGCATGGCTGCACTTCTGCTGCGGAAAAACATCTTGCTGAGCTGATTACAAACGTGGAGAAAAAATACCCTGACTCTTTCATCATAATACTGGGAGATTTTAACAGCGCAGATCTCTCTAATGAGCTCCCAAAATACAGACAGCATATTAAGTGTCCCACCAGAGACAAAAACACACTGGACCACTGTTACACAGCTTTTAAGGACTCATACCATGCTGTTACCAGGGCTGCTCTGGGACTTTCGGATCATTGCCTTATCCACCTCATCCCAACTTACAGACAGAAACTAAGAGCTTTCAAACCCGTGGTTCACACTGTTAAAAAGTGGACTGAGGAATCAAAGCAGACGCTACAGGCCTGCTTTGAATGCACAGACTGGACTGTTTTTGAAACCTCAGCCACGGATTTAAACGAACTAACTGATGTGGTGACATCATACATAAGTTTCTGTGAGAACGTGTGTGCAGACCAAGACCTTCTGCAACTTTGGGAACAACAAGCCATGGTTCACTCCACACCTCAGGAATCTGCGCAGGGACAAGGAAGAAGCTCACAGCAGTGGAGATTGGGCGCGGTACAGGCAGGCCAGGAACAGACTAACAGACTAAAACAGACTAAGCCAAGAGAAGCTACAGTGAGAAGCTGAAAAACAGCCTTTCTACTGGTGACATTTTGGCTGTATGGACTGGTCTGAGAAACCTGACTGCCTACAGAAGCCCCACCACCCTTCCTGAACAAAGTCCTCGCCTGGCCAACCGTCTGAATGGCTTCTACTGCAGACATGGCAAGAAGCCATTCACACCTCAAACCAACTCCTCCACATCCCATTCAGGAACAGGTTCGACCAGCAAAGCAACCAACCCCCTACCTTCAGATCCTCTGCCTGCACTAAAGATCTCTGAGGATGATGTAAACAGGCTCTTTCAGCGCATGAAAACAAAGAAAGCTGGAGGACCTGATAACGTCTCCCCATCATGCCTGAAAGCCTGTGCAAATCAACTGCTCCAATCTTCACCCGGATCTTCAACAAGTCACTGGAGAAGTGTGAGGTCCCCTCCTGCTTCAAACGATCCACCATCATCCCAGTGCCCAAGAAACCCACCATCCTAGGATTAAATGACTACAGGCCTGTAGCCCTGACGTCTGTGGTCATGAAATCCTTTGAACGGCTGGTGTTGAAACACCTGAAAGACATCACAGGCCCTCTACTGGACGCCCTGCAGTTTGCGTACCGAGCAAACAGGTCGGCAGATGATGCTGTTAACTTGGGTCTACACTTCATCCTGCAACACCTCGACTGTCCAGGGACGTACGCCAGGATCCTGTTTGTAGACTTCAGCTCGGCCTTCAACACCATCATACCAGACATCCTCCACCAGAAGCTCACCCAGCTCAACGTCCCAGCCTCCACCTGTCAGTGGATCAACAGCTTCCTGACGGACCAACAGCAGCAGGTGAGACTGGGAGCATCTTCTCCCGAAACCAGATCAATAAGTACTGGTGCCCCCCAGGGGTGTGTTCTATCCCCACTCCTCTTCTCCTGTACACAAATGACTGCACCTCAGCGGACTCGTCCGGTGAAACTCCTGAAGTTTGCAGATGACACCACTGTCATTGGACTGATCCAGGACAGTGATGAGTCTGCATACAGACAGGAGGTGGATCGGCTGGTACACTGGTGTAGTCAGAACTGTCTGGAGCTAAACCCACTCAAGACTGGAGATGGTGGTGGACTTTCGGAAAACACCACCTCCATACACCCCCCTCACCAACACCGTGTTGGCTGTGGATCACTTCAGGTTCTTAGGAACCACCATCTCTGAGGACCTGAGATGGTCTTCACACAGACACTGTTCGGAACAAGGCCCAGCAGAGACTGTACTTCCTGAGGCAACTCAAGAAGTACAACCTTCCACAGGAGCTGCTGGTCATCTTCTACACTACCATCATTCAGTCTGTCCTGTCTTCATCCATCTCAGTGTGGTTTGGTTCATCCACAAAACAGGACAGGTCCAGACTGCAATGAATAATCAGGACTGCAGAGAGAATCATCAGGGCTGACCTTCCCTCCATCCAGGACTTATACAGGTCTAGGGTCAGGAAAAGAGCTGCTAAAATCTCTGCAGAACCCACACACCCTGCACATAAACTGTTTAGAGTTCTGCCTTCAGGCCGACGCTACAGAGCGCTGTTCACAAAAACCAGCCGCCACAGACACAGTTTCTTCCCCCAGGCTGTTTCTCTGTTGAACATTCAATAAGATACAAAACAGCATACAGATGTTGCAAATGCACCTTTTTATTTATACATGTGTATATTGTACATTGTAAATATGTATATTCTGTAGTGCAAAAACAAAAACCAAAGAGCAAAGTGTACGGGAGTCAAATTCCTTGTTTGTATGTACAAACATGGCAATAAAGCCGATTCTGATTTTGATGAAGGTCATTTTCTCTTGATGATTACCTTACAACTGTTAAGGTAATCTCCTCCGTCCTGAGGTGTGAATTGTTCATGCTGTGACCATCCAATGTTAGCACATTACGTGTGTCAGCTGACGGAAAGAGTTTTATGCCGTTCTTAATGGCGAATGCTTCATCTATGAATTCAGTGTCTGCTCCTGAATCAATAAACACGGCCCCCTGGAGAGTCATGGAAGAGGTTTGGAAACAAGAAGGAGGAGGCAGTTAGCTGGCTACGGCTCAGTAGAGACCTTCCTTCCTCTGCTGAGCCTGTCCTTTTAATGGACACCTGAGTGCTAAATGTCCTTTCTTTCCACAATAAAAACAGAGCTTGAATTTCCTCCGACGATCTTTCTCCTCAGGGGTAATCTTGGTTCTGCCCAACTGCATGGGCTCACAATCATCATTCTCCTCAGTGAGAGGTGACCGGCTCCTTCCTTCATGGCGGTGTGCAGGACCCTGAAATGAGGGACGACCCACCTCATGTCGCTTCTCCCTCCTTCTCTCTGCCAGCCGAACATCTATGCGAGCAGCAAGATCCTCGAGTTGTTTCAGGGAGGAGGGGTAGTCACGGGTCGCTAACTCATCCTTGATTTCTGCGTTCAATCCTTGCATAAATGCATCCATTTGCGCTGCATCATTCCAACGGCTATCTGCGGCCAACAAATGAAAGGATGAGACAGGCTGATCACCCTGTTTGAGGGACAGTAAGCCTCTAGTTGCTTCACGACTTGGAAGAACAGGGTTAAAAACTCAAATAAGTTCCTTGGAAAATGCTTCATACCTGTTCTGAGCTGTTCTGCCATTCAGCAGTTCCCCACTGCTTCGCCCTTCCTGCCAGCAGAGATACGACAAAAGCCACCTTGGAGCATCCAGTGGGAAATGATGATGGCTGAAGGTCAAAATGGATTTCACACTGAGTTAGGAAAGCTCGACACTGGCCTGGGTCTCCCCTGAACATCTCAGGCGGAGATAGGCGTGGTTCCCTTACCTCTGCTGTTGTCCGTGTCACTTGGGCGTGGTTTCCTTGTGACGGTGGCGGCTCGGAGACAAGATTGCCAGAACGTAATGTGGAAATTATTTCCTCCAAGCCGGAACCCAACCAGAAAGGGTCTCATCAACTTCGGTGCGCCACTGCTGTGCTGGCAATGGGTCCATTTTTTGGCCAGATTTTTCTATTACGTGTCAGAAAAAGGCGGACCCAAGATTCAGCCAGACACAGAACTGAAAGATTAAAAGGTTTATTCAGCCACAGGAAAATGTCACTCAGGTTAAACTCCACACAGCTTCCGGGGATCACTGAAGCAGAGAGAAGGATTAGTGACTTAAAGTTTCTCCAGATCTTGCAAGGATCAGAAAAGTCACTAACCTGCTTTTGTCTCGGGTAGAACTTGAAACCCAGAGGGGAAACCTCAGTGGGTAGCAGGCGGGGATCTCCACAGCGCATGTACGAGAGGCAGGTGACTTTAGGCTGAATAATCCAAGGGCTAGGCTGGCTCAATAATCCAGGGACAGAAACTGGGTTAATGATCGGAACAAGAGGCGTCAGGCAAGGGGCAGGCAGAGGGAAAACCAGAGCAGGAAACAGGGTCGAAAAAAAAAAACCCAAAACAGTCCCGGGGACAGGAGAGGAAAAAACCCACGAAGCAAGGCAGGTAAAAACCCCATGATCAGACAGGAAGGACCGGTTTACTCACACGATGGCTTTCAAAAATCTGGCACCGTCTGCTTGTCAGAGTCAGTATATATCTGGGAAGACACAGGTGCTTGGAATGCCACAGATTGCACTGCACTGCAGCAGCCACCAGGTGCATCTCATCTGCTGATTGCAGCCAGGGACACAGGGTAGAGCAGACGTGGCAGAATCATAACACTGAAGCACCTTTTATCCACCAAAGTGCTACAAATCAAATTATTTTGTGTCAATATACTGTCAAGTATCATAGATATTTGCTTATTTGTGGATATTTCTGTTTCTCATTTTAAACAATTTTTATTTTTAGGTTTACAGAATTCTTTTATATCAATATCACCTACCAAGTTTCTCTTCAGTGTCATTTTTGTCATTCAGACAAAAATATTGGTGCATTTTGGTAAGTTACCCATTCAACACAGAGTTGTTGCAAAGACAGAAGCGATTACCATACAGACTTCTAATGTCTGTTTAGAATTTCCGGTTGAAGGTGCCATTGGTATGTGAAGCCAATGCAGAATACCTTGAGAAAACACTCATACAGGAAGATAATGCAGACTAAAATGGAAATTAGTAAGAGTCCTTCTTGCTGAGAGGCAGCGGTGCTAACTGATATACCACTCCGCAACCCAGACATCCCTCTTCCCAGGGCCTCCATTCTGGAGGATTCCAAGGTGTTCCCTGAAGGAATGTAAAGTCCATCCAGTGTGTTCTGGGTCTGCCTTGGATCTACTCCCAGTGAGACATCCTAATCAGATGCCTTGTAAACATTTTGGAATAGAAAAGAAAATAATTCTAAAAATACAGCCCTATTGTTTAATTATTCTTGTGCATTTTCTAAAATCGTTATCAGCACCATCGTACAAACTGCACCACAATCTTACAACTCAAATATAAAACAGGCAGCTGAGATGAACTCTCTCAGCAGCTCAATACAGTAAAGAAAAAAGGATCAGCTGTAATAAGTGAATATTTTTATTAAACATTCTTGACTTTTTATTTTAACTGTATGTTTTTAACTTGTTAGGACCACCTTTGAAAACATGATTACATTTTTTTCTAGTGGATGAAAAACCAAATGTTGAATTATAAAGATTACATTTTTTGTGTCCTTTTATAATACTATGATAATGAAGCTACACCTGATGCCCACCCACTTCTAGACAGCTGGCATCTTGCAGGCACAGCAGTTTGTCAGGACCTTTTCTACATGCTGTTTAGATATTAATATTCTGTAAGCAGTGAAAGCTGCCAGTTTGTCCAGGGGAATTTCTACAGTGGAACATAGGAGAGAATAGATCCATCCATCCATCCACCCATCCACATAATGATGTTCATGATCAAGTTCTGTATATCCCCTGTTGTTCATGGATGATAAACTGTGTACTTTAGACTGGTCACCAGTCTATCATAGGTCAAACAAAGATACACACAGGACTGACCATCATGCACAAACACTCTCTCACCTCAGGGCAATTTAGAGTGGGCAGTTATTCAAACATGCATATTTAAAGACTGTGGGTGGAAGCCTGAGTGCCAAGAGAAAAGCTTGTCATGCACCTGGAGAGCATGCAAACACAACATTAAAACACCTTGGTTAGATTTAAATCTAGAACCCTCTTGCTGAAATACAGCAGTACCAACCTACTATTTTGCCCATGTCGATTTCTATATCTACAAATGTATCTTAAAATATCAATATGAAGTTAATTTATTTCAAAAATTCAATTTCAGAACTGAAACTCATATAATTAATAAGTCCAGTAAAAAATTATTTATAATACAGTAGTCTCAGCTTACTGAAAAATACTGCCATGTAATTGTTGTGATTATAAATATGAATATATTATTTAATATTAATACTTTAATATTTTATTGCATAATATTTCGGTCTGTTAAGGGTTGTCCTGTAAATACTAGCCCAGTAAGGTGGTAGGACAAAATTGAAAGGAATGAGCCAAGCTCTGGCATTATTGAACAACAAAACTCTGTACACACAAAGAATGAATTCACACAATTTGTTAAAATACAAGAACTTAACAAAACTTTCAACCTGAAAAGACTCACAAATGAGAGAAACACAGAGATGGCAATTAGAGTTTATTGGCTGATATTTGTTTTGCTGCTCGGGCCCTGGTGGAAGACATGGATGCTGATAATGACATGAGCTTGAATAAACATCTTAGGGTTATAATTAGAGAAGTCTTCGTTGTAGAAAAATTTGTTTTTACCAAGACAGAGACTGATGTGTCACTCAGAATCAGCTTTATTATACTTTCAGGGGAAGAAGATTTTTTAAGCATTGGAGATGCGCTCAGTAGTGCTGCCAAATCGTTTTGACTAGACAAAGCAAAGGTTCCCTTTATAAGCTACAACAGTTTTCAAGGTAACTTCCATGAGACCCAGAGAGACGAGGTCCCAGACATAATCTTAACAGTGTGGCATACATATTATCTCAAAACAGCTGCAAGGAGAAGGCTGAGAAAACATTACTCTAAAATTATAAAAAAGAAAAAAAACAGATGGGTTCTAATACTTTTGTCAGTTCCTGTAGAGTATCAAGGAGCAAATCAAGCAAGGCACTAAAAATTTCCATAACACTTCCCCCTGGGATCCTGATACTGGTGGTGGAGTGGAGGTCTGAGGAGATAAGGGAATCAGAAGGAGCTTGAAGCCTGATGGTGGAGGTGGGGTGGAGGAGGGTCGAAGCTCAGGTGAAGAGCAGGAGATTCTGTGTATGAAGGTCTTTTAAAGTGAAGCCTTGAGGGATGATTGGCTTAAGAGGAATGCGGACCAGAAGCTGATTGGTTGGAGGGAGAACGTAGTGGAGTAGTTTGATGAAGCTGGAAGTAGAGGTGAGTTGAATTTTCGTCTAAACTCCATAAGTCAACTCAAAGTCAAACATATTTCAATCAACAAACTCTTTACTATGCTAAAACAACCCAACTAAACTACCAAGCAGAATGAAAGATTAAGGAAGACTAATGGGCTATGTACAATATAAACATATGAATCACAAATGGTTGAAAACCATGACCAAAAGAGTGATGCAACATAACCACGCACTGCTATTTATGTTTGAGAACCAAGGATTATGATTCTCAAACATCTGGAAATGAAGTTAAGTTAGTCTTGGAACCAACTTAGGCAATAATTGGTACACCTTTAAACAACCATTAACAATGCAAGATCAGATAAAACATTTTGATAAAACATTTTAAAGATTGATTTGCTGAATAAATCCAACCTTCTAGATGAAGAGTTCTCAACGGTGTTTAATTATTTGCCTTTATTTATTAAAATAACATTTAAAGAAATATCTAGGAAATAGCAAAATAATATTTAGGGAAATATTATTTTGAATAGGAACCAAACTTTTCTGGATAAATGGGTCTTAATGGTGTTTAATTAGTCATCAAGTTTAGTAAAATAATATTTAGAGAAATATTATTTCCTAGATTGGAAACTAACCTTTTAGGGTAAATGATCCTCAGCTGACTCATAAAGTGTCATGATTCTAGAAACGGATCTGACCCACATGCATAATTACACTCAGGAGAATATTACAGATTTAAAGAAATGTATTTTCACAGGTATAAGCTAGTGGCAAGAGAACCAGGACCGGTAGATCACCAACTGCACAGAGAAGGGAAGAACAGGTAAGAACAAAGGGATGGGATGACTATTTTAGTAAAGTAATAATTTACTTACTGGAGGAGATGATGGAACCACCAGGGAGGACGAGAGCACGAGACCAGAGGAGACTGAGGAGGGTAATATCCAAGGCTAGTTGGTCTATGGATGCTTGAAGGAAGTCTCCGGGAAGTCCACTAAAGCTTAGTCTGTGGGTGAAGAAGGTGGCGTGGTTCGCTGGATGGTGGGGCTTGCACGGGAGCTTGTTGGAGGGTGAACAAGGTTCGCTGTGATTGTGGCTGGTTGATCGCAGAGCCAGGAAGCTGCCAGCTTGGCATTTGTCTAGAGAAGGTAAATTGAGGCTTGAATCTTAGATCCAGAAGTCAGGAAACAAACTGGAAACTGAGCCAGGGCTTGAAAGCAACCTGAGAACGAGGACGCACGAAGTTTAGTCGAAACTCTATGAAACACGAAAGCTTAGTCACAAAACTAGAGTCTGGCGAGAGTCTGTTACCACTGTTGGCTAACACTCAGGCGTCACAGTACTGGCAGCCTCCTGCTTAAATGCTCCCAACAGCAATCAGCAGGATCAGCCGAACCTGTCACATGTGCGCCCATGAGCTCCCACACCACCTATGGACTAAGCAGAGTAAATAGCAGGCAAGAAACAAAAAACAAACAGATACTCCCCGACCCCGACATAAAGTAGGCAAGCACGTGTTCTTAGCTGTTAGTGGTTGGGGATAACAAAAGAAACTTATAGTTAGTTACCAGAATCAAACACATACTTTTAAAATACCACTAATAAAAGGGTTGAAATGCATAAGCGTGGACGGTCCGTAATGGCCGGTCTGTGTTTAAAAACCACCCTTTTAATAAAGTTTGTCTTAACTTTAAAAAAAAAAAAGCAACACAGAACACATCCTTAGCTGAGTGCTAGTCTGCTAGCATTTACTGTAGCTGAGTTTCTCAACACAAAGAAAAACTAACATTATTAAACATCATTTTTGATTTTTTTATCTTAAACTAAATTTTTTGCCAAACCTACCTCTTACTTAAACCCGGGTGAAAAAAAGTTGTCCGGGCGTGAGGGGAAAAAACTACGGTGGGGTAAACAAAGGGTTAACTTACAGCTAACTTCTGTAGCTGTGGGGTGGGGCGGCTCGTTCTGCCGGCCCTGCCGAGTGGCCGCAATGCGGAGGGGTACCTGGACGTACATGCAGGAAGGCGTGCGATGCGGTCCTGGCCTCCTTTTCTCTGAATCCGCTTCGATTAGGGCTGCTTCTGGAGGCCTCAGAAGAAAAGTCAAGTCAAGCTTGTCTCTTTACACCCTTAATATAAATGAATGCTGGATACTCGAACAGCAAATCATTACTTAACTTTGTTGCATCTGATCATAGTCACTCTGGATGCAAGTTGAAGAGTTATGTCAGCAAAGAGACATTAGCATGGAAGAGGACTGTTTGTTGGAACACAGGGTTTTTATTCAAACAGTGACATCACGTGAAGTCCGCTGTTACCCCTCTTGTTTCTGTTCCTGGCTGTACTGGAAGTAGGTTAATGCCATTTATTTTGAAAGTTCTTACTGGCCTTTAATGTTGTAACTCATGGCTGCGTCCCAACATAATGTACAATATATTCAATTCAATTCAATTGAATTCAGTTTATTTATATAGCGCCAATTCACAACACATGTCGTCTCAAGGCACTTCACAAAAAAATCAGGATACTTCCCAAAAACCTAATCACTGAACAGTGCAGTCAGATTCAGTTTTTTTTCAAATTGGTTAAAAAATTTTTTGTCTAAAAAAACCGCAGATTGCATCAATCAGTGACTTGCAGCATTCCTCCCCCTCGTTTCACCTAGAAAGAAAGAACAGATAAACTCTGAGCCAGTTTTCAAGGTTAGAGTCTGAAAGAGAGCACATAGAGTTAGTTACAGTAAAAGCTCAGTCAAGCTGCCATGTCTAGGAGAGAGAAAGGGTTAAACACTGAAAAGACAGGGCCATGTGGATCATCATCGGTAGAGGGTGAGCATTAAGTTGTTGCCAGCAGAAGCTTGGACGATCCCCTCTCCAGAAAGGTCACAGGTAGACACAGAGTCAGTCAGCCAGGTGTAGCTTCTAGGAAGAGAAAAGAGAGAGAAGAACAAAGTTAAAAGCTGAAATAACAGCAAATAATAAAAAAAGTAGTGCAGTGAGAATGTAGCGAAAGTGAATTGAAAGGTCTGTGAAATGGTCATTATGTCCTAGCAGTAAAGCCTATAGCAGCAACTACAGAGAAGCTCAGTGTTCAGCATTTAGCCACCTAGAGGCTAATAACTAATTATTTAAAAAAATAAGTTTTCAGCCCTACCTTAAAAGGGTCACTAGGCATTTTAAACAAAACCCATCAAGGAACTTTAAAAACCAGAATAACATGAAACTGTCAGACAATTTACACAAACTGACTTAAAACTTCATAATTTTACTTTACACTGGAGGTTGACTAACCAAAAAAACAAATGACATCCAGGTTATATATCATAACTAAAAGAAAGTCCAGTAAATGTTTTCTGTATACATAGATCCTGTAACTCCATTTTTGATCACAAAATTTTTCATTCAGTTTAATTTTAGTTAGATCCAATGGACAGTTTCAGTTGTATCATAAAAATGTTTTACTAAATGAAATTTTTCTTACTAACCAAATTAATTAACATCTATACAATAATTTTAAAATGAAACAACCTATTATACAGTATACATATACAGGGGTTGGACAATGAAACTGAAAACACCTGTCATTTTAGTGTGGGGGAGGTTTCATGGCTAAATTGGACCAGCCTGGTAGCCAGTCTTCATTGATTGCACATTGCACCAGTAAGAGCAGAGTGAAGGTTCAATTAGCAGGGTAAGAGCACAGTTTTTGCTCAAAATATTGAAATGCACACAACATTATGGGTGACATACCAGAGTTCAAAAGAGGACAAATTGTTGGTGCACGTCGTCTTGCTGGCGCATCTGTGACCAAGACAGCAGCAAGTCTTTGTGATGTATCAAGAGCCACGGTATCCAGGGTAATGTCAGCATACCACCAAGAAGGACGAACCACATCCAACAGGATTAACTGTGGACGCAAGAGGAAGCTGTCTGAAAGGGATGTTCGGGTGCTAACCCGGATTGTATCCAAAAAACATAAAAACCACGGCTGCCCAAATCACGGCAGAATTAAATGTGCACCTCAACTCTCCTGTTTCCACCAGAACTGTCCGTCGGGAGCTCCACAGGGTCAATATATACACGCCGGGCTGCTATAGCCAAACCTTTGGTCACTCATGCCAATGCCAAACGTCGGTTTCAATGGTGCAAGGAGCGCAAATCTTGGGCTGTGGACAATGTGAAACATGTATTGTTCTCTGATGAGTCCACCTTTACTGTTTTCCCCACATCCGGGAGAGTTACGGTGTGGAGAAGCCCCCAAAGAAGCGTACCACCCAGACTGTTGCATGCCCAGAGTGAAGCATGGGGGGTGGATCAGTGATGGTTTGGGCTGCCATATCATGGCATTCCCTTGGCCCAATACTTGTGCTAGATGGGCGCGTCACTGCCAAGGACTACCGAACCATTCTTGAGGACCATGTGCATCCAATGGTTCAAACATTGTATCCTGAAGGCGGTGCCGTGTATCAGGATGACAATGCACCAATACACACAGCAAGACTGGTGAAAGATTGGTTTGATGAACATGAAAGTGAAGTTGAACATCTCCCATGGCCTGCACAGTCACCAGATCTAAATATTATTGAGCCACTTTGGGGTGTTTTGGAGGAGCGAGTCAGGAAACGTTTTCCTCCACCAGTATCACGTAGTGACCTGGCCACTATCCTGCAAGAAGAATGGCTTAAAATCCCTCTGACCACTGTGCAGGACTTGTATATGTCATTCCCAAGATGAATTGACGCTGTATTGGCCGCAAAAGGCCATACTAATAAATGATTGTGGTCTAAAACCAGGTGTTTCAGTTTCATTTAAAATCTTTTTAGATTTTACAGCCATGTTAAAGAGAAAGTACTTTCGGTGTAAGTTTCAGGATTTTAACATGAAAATGTTCTGGCTTTTACCAGGTCATAAAATGATGCAACTCTACTTCAAGTCTAAAAAACAGACAACCCAAATTCAATATTGTAAATAATTATTAAACAAAGATGAATCCTAATATATATATATATATATATATATATATATATATATATATATATATATATATATATATATATATATATATATATATATATATATATATATTTCCATAATTTACACTGTACTTTCTCTAAACATTTGCTTTATTGGTGCACTTCTATCATAAATCTGAAATTACATGGTGTCTGTCCTTAAATAATCTGTTAGGGTAAAAACAATGTTTATTTTTTGTTTGTTTTTTGCTTTAAAGAAAAAAGTATGTATGGTAAAAATTATACCAGAGAAATCATCTTGATTTTATTTTACACCAGCAACACAGCTTTCTTATTCAATAATATTCCAATTTTAATTAAGTCCCTAGTGAATCCCTTGGAGCAATCGCTAGTGCTCAAATTCAAACAGATGGCAAGCTGTTTATTCATAGCTTGTGCTACAGGTAGATTACCCCTCCACCACTTCCATAAACAGCAGCACCTCCCTTTATGTGCTATTTTGTCCATGTCATTTTAAATTTACCCTAACAATTGCAGACAGTTTGCTTTAATTAGGTCTGAAAGTACAATGCAGAATAAATCAAGTGGTAGACATACACTCCCTGAGCAGGCTATTTAAAGATGAACAGCAGCACGTTAGAGTCAGTTTAGATGAATGGGTTTAAAATACATGGTTAGTCCTGTTTCTGTCATCAATCTATGGACCTGCGTGTGGCCTCATTCGAGCAGTGAAGCAACTACTACACAAAGAGGAGCCCCTCATGCAGCAAATCAGGGAATTGTTCCTGACTGTACACATTCATCTACATCTACATCTACTGCATGGTGATGCATCTATGGGGATTTATAAGTTTAAGTTCTTTGTTCCAAATGATTTGACTCTTTCCAACTTACATTTGGATCTGATGCTCATAGAGCTTTGAGTGATTTAGATTAGCTCAACAAATATAATCAATAAAAGAAAAATCTTGAGATGATGTCCTTAAATCCTGTGTTGTAATTAACATGCAAAGCAAAGGCGGATTTTGCAGCTCGGTGTCAAACACAAGTGCAAACACCGTGGGACAAAAAAGCAGATGACATGGCTCCCAAGTCATCACCGATCGTGGAAACTTCACACTGGACCTCCAGTAACTTGGATTCTGAGCCTCTCCACTCTTCCTCCAGTTTCTGGGACCTTCATTTGCAAATGAAATGCAAAGTATAATAAAATATTCCAATTTTCTGAGAAACTTTATTTTGGTTTTTTGCTAGCTGTAGGTCAATAACTGCAATGATAAGACTTACTAAATTCCACAAAATGAAAAGCATTTTACATGTACTTAGTAATAGTAATAGTGTGTGCTGTTTTTCTATGGGTAGATGTCAAAATATGTGTGCAGTTTGGCATGCTGTATTTATACTATTGACAATAATTAAACTTGTTTTAAATGCGATAAATACCAGCAGGATTGGGATTTTGCTCATTTATATGCCTGCTCAATGTTCCATGGGCACCTCTGTCAATAAAAAAATCATAATTATAATGAATGTAGTGTCTGATTTGCAGTTTAAGAAATTTTTGCTTAGTGAGGGAAAAAATTGGTTCTAATTTTTTCTGCTAAGTTATAGAATAACATGTAATTTATATTTATTTATTTTAAAAAATGGGCATTGTCAGGAGTGTGGATGTGTGTTTGTTGTGTTAGGGATAGCAGAATGGGGGATTTTGCCAAAGGCGCCATTTATGCAAGTATTGCCACTGCTTATTATTGTAACTTGTACTGACTTAATAGCTCATTCGTATTAAAATTAATTAATTAATTACAGCTTTGTCCAGATGAAAATATTTCTTCATCATCATCTTTATCAGTCATTGAAGCTTGTACATTCCAATGAAATTTGACCTCTGCGTTTAACCCATCCCTTAGGTAGCAGTGGGCTTCTGTGCAGAATCAACGAAGCATTCTAGGGCTAAGGGTCTCGCTCATGGAGATGAAGTGGCAGTCTGCAGGATTCAAACCAGGAAACCTGCAACCGTAAGAGCCCTGCTTTAACCACTAGGCCACCTCTTCAACCATCTTCAACATATCTGTTAAGCACATAGCTTCCAGTTCATCTCTAAAATCCCTTTATCTGTTTATCTGTCCTATGTGGCTTAAGTGTTTACCAATCTGCAACCAAACTGTGTGAAGGAAAAACACATACCAGTATGATGATGCTTAGGCTAGAAGGGCTGAATGCCTACGATGAATAAATTACATAGAGCTGTGGAAAATTATTGTTAACACAGGAACGGATGTTATTAATGCCATTTCAAAATCAGAACAGCATTGCATACATAACTTGTGCAAATGTTAATACTTATTTTTAAGATATCAATTTGTCCCCAAAGAGGTTCTGTTAGACTCTTCTGTTCTGCCATGATAAGAGCTTATTGTCAGCTGGACTACTTATATGAACTGTGCCCACAGGGTACAGTGGGGATCTGTTTCTTCACTTTTGTCAGACTTACAAGGCCTCCTTAGAGGTCACACTGTGATTCTTACATAGCCCAGGGTATGGCTCTCAAATTTCAGTGGTGAGGAGAAAATCCATTTGCCAACTCACTATTTGTGATTGCATAGGAATGTTCCCCCTTCTCAATATCCAATTACTAAATTATGATGGATTTTAAGCATTATTTTCTGCAAGGCATTACTCAAGACAGTCTATCACAATTTACATAGCTTAACGAAGCACTGAGCTTTTAATAATGTGAAGGAGTGCAATAGAGGGAGCTGATGTTTATTTGAACTGGCTGGGCTTTTGCTGGTAATGATTATGAAGTGAGCACTGGGAGCAGTGTCTCTGAGAGGAGAGGGGGAGCTGTGCCGCGTGAAGCAGGCAGATGGTTGGCCGGACAGTCTGTTGATAATGGCAACATTAGTCTACTGGGAAGCAACATTATGCTCAAGGTCAATGGGAGCTGAAGAATGGAGGAACATTATGACTCGTGTCTTGTGTCCTGGAACGAGATCTCCCTGCAAGGATGTTGAGATTTTTAATATGACCTCAGTAATTTGCACAAGGCTGTCAAATTAATCCTCAAATTTCAAAAGGGTAATTTGTGTTAATAGACCATGAAAGATGCCTTATTTTATTTTTTTGCTTTATTGGTATGTCTTGCATCCAGTATCCTAGTAGCATTCAGATTCGTTTTAAAGGCTATGTAATAAGCTCTCGATTTACCCATGTGTACTTTTGATCACCCAGGTTTTTTACACTGCTTACACAGATCATTACCCTTTATTCACATTCATTTAAGTTTATGTGTTGTGCATAAAATGCATACTTATGCACTTGAATGTTTGAACATACACCGTATGAATGCATGCTATTTGATAAGGTACAAAGTTAGATTTTATCTCAAAACATTTATGCCCACTAAAAACCTATAGTGCCCTAAAAATGAATTCATACGCTCGCGCTTTTTTACCTGTTACAGCCAAAAACTCTAATACATTTTACAGGGGGTTATGTGATAGACCAATACAACATTGTCACATTGGGGCTGTTGTCATTGAAAGAGAGTTTGACAGTCCTATGTTGAGCGAGTAATTAAAAAACTATAAAAAAATTTCAGATCTTAGACAAGAAAAAATACAGGGAGAAAAACTCAGAAGAACCAGAAAGCATGTAAGTACAACAGAGGATCAAGATAGGAATGAAAAAAACAGGTGCTGTAATACTGGGAAGGAGTAATAGCTGGAATGTCAAACAAGTGAGTTAATTAACAGGTTACATGTCAGCATGGGTAGGGAACAGGAGTGAACTGCTGAGGGAAAGTGACTAATGAACACAGACTGAATACACGGTGGAACTAAACAGGACACAAAAAGGATCTTCTAAATTTAAAGGTAAAGACTAACACTAAAATAAGAACCTAAACCTTTACACAAACTACAAAAATAGCTAAAAACCAAGGGTCTCAAAACAAAAGAGGAAGCCACATACAGAGTCCATTTCCCATTGTAAACATGAAAATCCCAAAAATAATCACAATGCAAAATATCAAAACAGAAAAATGAAAATCCAAGGATCATGACAAAGGTAGTGCATAATTGAGAGGCGGAAGGAGATGGCTACATGGTTTTCAATGCAAAAATAAACTCTGAAAAGTGTTTTGTGTGTTTGTATTAGGCCCCCTGATGGTTCTGCATTTAGCTCTGTTTTCTATCAACTCTGACCAGCTTCCCTGTCCTTGCTGAAAAAAAGCATTCCCATAGCATGATGCTGCCATCGCCACAGTTCACAATGACAAAGTTATGTTCAGGGCAAAGTACAGTGTTTCCACCCCACACAGTGGGCCAAAATGTTCATTTCTGCTCTCATTTGACCAAAGCACTTCTTCCACATGCTGGGTGTGTCCCCTACATTGCTGGCGGCAAACTGCAAACGGGTCTTCTTGTGGCATTTATTTCAACAACATGGCCTCCTCCTTCCCACTGTTTTGGTCTTCATGATTTTGTTTGTTCTCCAACTAACCTCTGAGACATCGCAGAACAGCTACAGTTGGACTGTCTTTACTAATTTGGTGACATCTGAAAGCAGTTGATTCCTCTGTAGATTAAGGGGGTTAGAGTTAAGCAGGCTGAATAAAAATCACTCCGCAATTTTCAGATTATTTTTGTAACAAAAAAGTAAAACAAGTATAATTTTCCTTTTACTTTTCAACTATGCGCTAAATTGTTTTGGTCTATCACAATATACTAAAGGAACATGTTGCGTTTTGCAGTTTATATGTGACTAAATGTGAAAAATTTACAGTAACCCATAGTATAATAAAATCCTTAATAATTATTCAGTGGTTTGTTTCATGTATATTCAGAATGGCCAAGTTCTGTTGAAGTCCAAAGGTATGGACAGCATCCCAAAAAGCTTAAATCAGGCAGTTTGTCTTCAGTTTTCATTACCCACAGTACTTTCTCTTCTTTGTCAAAGCAAATAACATCCAAACTACTTAAACAGCTGCCTCATGTGTGACATCAACTGAGCTGTTGTGAAACAGGAATCAGGGAGATTTTTTTTTCTCTTTCATGCTCATTAAATGATTGGAGGTGAGAGCCTCGAGAAATCTTTCTAAAAATAGACACTTTGCATGTATTTATAATACTGCTGGCTGGGTAAGACTTTACAGTTCCATGAACAATTACAGCACAGCTTGAGCCCAAGCGCTGTCAATCAAAATATGCTACTTTCACTTACCAGTAGATGTAAAGGCTGATATTACGACAGCAGGTAAGAGCCTTGTAATTCACAAGTAAAAATCTTTGATTTTGAGCTCCTTTCAAACCACAAATCTAATCACAAGAAAATGAGAGTTTTCAAGTTGTTCATTTTTTTAATTCGCACTTTGTCCCTCTTTTTTGTTTGTTTTTCTTTATTTTTTTACAGCGGCATAGTTGAAAAATGAATAGTCAATACTGAGAAATAAAGCAAACCTCAGACACCCTCCAGAAAAAGCAAATTAATTACAGCAATTCAATCTTTGTACAAAATGACTATTTATAGCATAATATGGAACAATAAAATATCATGTATGAGCATCGGCAATGTGGTTCAATTTCTTTGATACAACGACTATATACAATTAGAGGATGTTTGATTCACCAATGCCTCAACATGTCATGTCAGGTCATGTACTGTTTGCAGCAAACTCAAAGGCCATAACGGTGATCCTTGTACTGTTCTTGAAGATAAATTACACAATTAGAAAATGGAAAAGGTAATGTCAGACAACTACTTCAGTGTTAACAACAATAACACTAATTAATATAGTATCATATAATAAATCTGAATAAGTCATAATAATAAATACATAGTCTTTTTTTCAATTTTAAGCAATTCATCAGAATCCCTGTTTGAATAAACCCTAAAAGTGTCAAAGTGACAGGAATGGAATGTATTCCTCTTCCGTTTACTGAAAATATCTGGTGTGCTATACTTGCTCCTTTTCAGGTTTAGTCTGTTTTTGCTTAGTTGACACAGTGAAATGTTTCAGATCATCAAACAACTTTTAAAAGACAAGCTGAGTAAATACAAACTGCACTTTTTAAATGATAAATTCATTTATTAAAGGAAAAAGCTACCTAGACCAACTGTATGTGACAAATATTTGCCCACTAAACCTAATAACTGGTTGTTTTGTCAACAATGACTATCAGCAAGCCTTTGTGGTAAATGGCAATGAGTCTTTAACATCGCTGTGGAGAAACATTTTGCTTGCAACTGGAGGGTTTGTAAACATGAACAGCCTGTCAAAGCATCTCAATTCGATTTAAATCCAGACTTTGACTAGACCACTTCAAAAGGTGTTTTGTTGAGCCATTATAAGGTGTACTTGCTTTAATGCTTCAAATCATTGTCTTGCTGCATAACCCAAGTGAGCTTAAGCTTAAGGTCACTAACTGATGTCTGGATATTTTCCATACAACCATTCTCATGGTTCCTTCAATTAGAGCAAGTTTTCCTGCTCTGAAAGCAGCAAAGCAGACCCTGACAGCCGCACCAGCATCACCATGTTTGACTGTGGGTAAGATGTTCTTTGTTTGAAATGTTTTATTGGTTTTACGTCAGATATAACAGGATGCACATTTTGCAAAAAGCTCCACTATTCTTAATCCACAGAAAAAATTCCAAAATGTTGCCGGGATAACCAGGATGTTTTTTGGCAAATGTGAAATAGTCCTTCGTGCTTTTTTTGTCAGCACTGGTTTTCTGGAACTCTTCTATGGATGCCATTTCTTACTGTTGAATTATACGAAAATACCTTGTATTTTCAAATACAAGTGTGGCCTGCAGTACCTTGATGTTCTTCTGTGTTCTTTTGTGACTTTCTGTATTAGTTGTAGATGTGCTTTTAGAGTAATTTTGGTAGACTGGCCACTCCTCTACAGGTTTACCAGTGGTCAATGTTTTCTCCATTTTTGGATAACAGGTATGACTAGAAATGGCTTTGTAACCCTTTGCAGACTGATAGATGTCAATCACCTTAGTCATCATCAGTGAACTGGGGCATAATATGTGACTTTGTGAGATGTTTTAGCCTACTTCATGCTGTCACACAGGTTTTATTTAAGTGATTTATTGATCTATGTCTGACTGTAATCAGAGCTGGGTATGGCAAGTGAAACTGAACAAAAAAAATGCGTTGTGACTTAATAAGGAGAAAGTGGGCGGAGTGTCATTTAAAAAAAAAATAGGACCAGGTTGGTTTGGGTAGCGTCTAAATACTGTATGTCATTTTTCGGGTTATCTTTGTCTAAAGTTAAAACCTCTCTGATCTGAAACATTTGTCATGAGAAAAAAGCAAAAACAGAAGAAATCTGTCAGGGGGCAGTTACTCTTTCACAGCACTGTACATGCCTTGTGGCAAAACAAACTCTGGTTAGATAAATGGAGAAAAAAATCAAGAGATGCTAATATACAAAACGTAATGTAACAGGGATCCCAAGATTCAACAATATTTTTCACAAATATTCACGTTAGCAAAGTATTGTACAGCAATATCCACACATTAAGCATAGTTATTGTTCAATAAAATTCAACATAAATAATAAAGCCTCCAAAGTTCCACTCATTCAGTTTGGATTTTACATTAAATAGCCAACCAAAAAAACAAATATTCCTGATCCATTATGATGACCAAAATCTTTTTTACACGTCGGACTCCATCTCTCCATCTAGACTCGTTTTGAATCCTGAGACAAGATACAGTTCACGTATTTTTCCTCTTTTTTTTGTCCTCAGACTTTGTGCTTTAAATTTCTTACTTTCTTAGTATAAAATAACAGGATACGAGACAACTGAAAACATATAAGTGTAAGATTATACACCCTTGTTAAGAAGGAGATGGTTTCATTTTAGGACAATTGTGTAGATTGTACTTCTACATTTTGTCATATTAAAGTGTCTGTCATGTTATGTTACACATTATGGCTGTGGTAGGATAACATCCGGGTGACATCCAAGACAACTGCTTAATTCAGAAAGAAATGTCTTATGTAAATGTTTGATAAACTGATGCATGTCATCTATTCTCTCCTCAGAGTAAAAAAATTTGAAAAGCTCAACCTTGACTGTCTTAAAATCGAGCACATCTTTTGTCCCTTCTGTGTTTAAAAATTTTGCAGTTATGTAAGAGAGTAAAGAAAATTGTTCACGCAGTCAATGAAAGAAATGCAGAAAAACGTCTCATTTAAGCAACAAAAAACTAAAATCCAATCCAACTTTTAGTTTGTATTGATTACAAAAGGAGAAAGCTGTTTTAAAGTCAAGTTAAACCAAGCATGAGTTTTCTGGAAAAAGAAAAGTGAGGAGTAAACCCAGATCATGTTGTGACACTGAGGCAGCTTGAAATTGCATGTCTCTTGTTGAACGTTGAAACGAAGGAGAAAGGAGCAAGAGGTCTAAATGAAGTACTCCTTCTTTTCCTCTGCATGCACATGATTTCCCTCAGCATTGATAATAGCCGTGTCAGCATCGGGGGCATCCTCTGCTCCTTTGGCCTCATGTGTTAGATATGTTCCTGTAAATATATGCAGGGAAATCAAAAGTCCACCAGTAGAAAAGTTCAAAGCATCTTTTCATTTAATCCAAAAACAATGCAAGTGACCTGTTTTACCTTTATGTCTAGCCAGATATCTACCAAGAACTATTATCAAACACAAGGTGATGAAGACCACGACTGCAACAACACCGCCGATTAAAGCATGGTCAGGCCCACGTTGTCCTAAAGCATTAGGATCTGAAAGAAAACAGTGAGATGGATGTGGAAGGACAGGATTAACTGCAGCTTTGTCATTTAGAAAACTCATAAAATAAATATATGGCTACGGTAATTATGCTGATATAATCTCAGATGTAGATGTAGATTTTAAAGATTTTAAAGCTCACTTTTCTGAAACTAAAATAGACTTTTGAGTCACACCCACTAAAACAGGATGGCACTATTAAGCATAATGAGATTGCACCCAATGGCACTTTTTGGAAATCAGAGCCGTTTTCTTGACAACAAAAATAAATAAAATCATTTTATTGGGAATTTGTTAAATGGGCTGCTCACTCTCTACACGGAAAAAAGATGAAGTGAGAACTTTTGGTACAGAGATAATCTTCACAGGAAAACAGTTTAATAAAAGCAAACGGATGAAGAGGATACATTTTTTTTGCCTCAGAATTCTGAAGCAAGCATGATGCTAAAGGAGAACTAACTGCAGACAGACCTATAGAGTTTGAGTGGTCTGACGCAGGGAAACTGTTATGAATAAAACACAGACTTATGTGTAGAGAGGTGACAACTAGTGCATGGCTTCCTAATGCAATACAAGCTATTTTGGTGACACAGTTGTTTGGAAGATCATACTGATACATGACTCTGCATATCAGATGCTGGTCAGAACCGGAACAGTTCTATCAGAGGGCTGCTAGAATTTTTGAGCTTTGAAGTACAGTTTTTGACACAAGTGGTTGTTCCCCACTGTGGTTAATTACGGGCAGGCTTGAATATGTTTCCCCTTTTTTTTTAAAAAAACCCCAATAGTACCAAAATTGTTAGGGGTCCGGAAGCTACTGCTTCCCAGACAAAATTTCTCCTGGGCCCCCCTGCTCCTCACGGTTGAAATCATATAATTTAAATCCTTTAACTTTTTGGAAAATTTTTTTGCCATTACTACTTTTGTCTTGGGTGGCCATTGGGTTATGCACTGATGGCTGAGTTTAAAGTGTAAAAATTAACTTTGAATTGCAACCATATATATAACTATATATCTACCATGAGCTACAACCTTGAACACACCTGAAGAACAACATTTGTAGAAATTATATGTGCCTAGTAAGCTAGTGAACAAAACAAGGTCCCAAGTTAGTTTTTGCCATATTTTTTAAAGGAACCTGCCTCTCTCAAAACCCTGAACTTTTATTTTCGTGAACTGTACAAATAACCACAAATACAACCATAGATCTATATAACTAGCTATCATAAATAGCACCAATCAACTAATCAACCAACTGACATCATGTTTACCTGATGAGAAATGTTTTGTTTATGTTGCCAGAGTTGCAGTTCTTATCCTTTATATTTTTTGTTTATTGATACATTCTCCGCTCAGCAACAGGGTTTATTTTGGAAAGTTGTTGAAGTGTATCGAGGTCTCTGAGCAGAGGAGGAGCATATAGTTTTTCAAGCTTCAGTATGATGCCCCAGTGTCTGTCCTATTATAAACTGTAAGTACCTGTGTTTATATGGTGCACCTCTTGTGTTCTCATTATCTCAACCTGATAAATAGCTATGGCTCATGCTCAGTTTTGCAAAGTGACCCCATGAAATAATAAAGTCATATTTTAAAATCCTTGTAAACAAAAAAAAATGTCCAAACCTTTTCATTTTTACCATTCCAAAATAAGAAACGTAAAAAAGATGTATTTGTGTGTCATGCTATGTTTGTAAAAATCCCATGCTTTTTAAATACAATACATGGACCCACGAACTACCACAATAGGTTTTAAGACAAAGATCACTTGTAAAGGTAACCTGAGTTTGGTTCAATGTTGATGGGTATAATGATTTGTAACGGTGAATCCACTGTCAACAGACGGCATAAGCAAATGTCATCACTTGTATTCACATTCATTCTCATTGCTGAGAAAAGCACCATTTAGTACATTCTCACTAAATGCAAGAAACTGGGATAGGCAACCACATGTACCCAAGCATGCTGGGTAAATTTTAACATTAAATTCTTTCCTATTTTAATGCTGAACAAAAAAAAAGCAAGACTTGAAAAGCAAAATTAAGAACAAGTGCACAAAAATAACAGGATGACATGTAAAATACCATAGAAAGCCACAAAGGAAAACTAAATAGTGCCAAGACCACAAAGCAGCTGATGGGACGCCATTTCTGGTTCAGTGAAAAATTCTCAAGAAGTACAGTTTTGATTTATCGTAATATAATGTACTGTTTACTTACTGTCATTATCCGCATAAATATCATACATTTGGCATCTTTAATGATTTCAGTACTTCTGGTACAAGATTCAACTGTGTTTTTCAAAACAAGACACTAATATTTGGTTACATGTCTAAGCGAGTTACAGATATAGCACTCCCATTAGGTATTCATCAGCAAGACTCTGGAATAATTCTGACTGGATAATTAACCCTTTTTCTTAAAGCGCATCAAAATTAGTTGGTTTTCTTTCCCAAATCCCTCTCAGAAATGTTCATCATAGTTTAGATTAGTGCATTAGAAAGAGCATTACAGAAGCTTAATGTCAGAATGCTTTATCCATTCTAAAACCATTTTTGATGTGTGTTTAGGATGATTCTCCTTCTGGAAAATCCAACTGTTTCCTTTTCAACCATCTAGCTGTTGATTTTAGGTTAATGGTGCCTTCATGCCAGAGCTGTTTGGTCTGCTTTAAACATAGCAGAGTTTGTTTCTTTGGATAGTCTTTCTTTGGGGAGGTGTGAAATTTAATCTGAACTCTGGTATAGACCAAACAAGAATACTATGGACCACCTACAGACATACACTACCTGTCAAAAGCAAACTATAGTGCAATTTGCTCAAGATAATGTCACACTGCCTTCTATCTTGTAATGTATGCCACCGTTTAAAATAAAAACACACATGGTGTATTGGTCTAAAAATTAAAAAAATTAAGGAGATTTAGTGGAACATCAAGTCCCGTGATGTCTTTGGAGTATTTTTGTCGCTTTTGATGTACTTGCACTGTGAAAAGTCAAGGTATAATCAGGATCAATGGAGGTAGAAGTCACAGTGTCATGCTGTATTATAACCAGGTACATTACTTTTCCATGATGTCACTGTCTATTACTTATTTTGTCATAATAAAGTTTCAAAGATTCTCTGGGAATGACATTTCAATGTGGGCAAACAATTATTAGCCAAATTAATCAGATGGCAAGTGATGGTTTAAGTTTCACTTTCCATTTTAACTAACCTACATTTGAGATAAGTAAAGAGTCTGTGTGGTGTATGTGATGTTATTACTAGGTCATTGTTATAGCATTTGAGTCAAAGTTGTTTTGATTCTGTTGCAGTGGTGCAGATGTGGGGTTTACATGATGTGCAATGGCACTGGTGTGACAGGAGTATTACAATTGGAAAAACAAGCGGTCTATCTGGTGAACCAAAGGGAGGAAGTGATGACTGTATACAGAGGTATAGAAATATACTGTATGTGATCTAAAAACCTATGAATCCTTGCAATACTGTCACCTGTGTAACCACAGCAACACGTCGTAGTGTTTTTTTGGGTTATTTTGTTACTGCTGCATTCGTCTCATGTGCCGAGTCTTCTCTTTTTATTCTGCCCACCATGATACTAACACCACCACACTTGATAGGTACAGTGTTGTTAGGTCACAAAGTTTTACCTCGACTCCTTCAAACATTTTTCCTCATCAAAAAGCTCAATCACTATCATGTCTAACCATAAAACTTTACTGCGAAAGACCTTTAGCTTGTCCATGTGGGCAGCTGCAGGTTTCAGTCACGCTTAAAGATGAAAATTTTGGTGCAGAAACTTCTTTCTTGATTGACAGCCTCTTATTATATTATTACCATATCTGATATGATTTGTATGCTCTTTGTTGATAGGGTTTTTAGATTTATATATTTAAATTACTTTCTTCTGGTAACTACAGGTATCACGCAACTTCTGATGCATGATAACTTAAGGCCTTTTTGTAATCAACATTATGAAGAACCCAATGTGAATTTGGGCATTTTATTGAGAGGAGAAAAGTGATAATAATATGCCGATTGATTTATCTGTTAACTTGATTAGATAGCTCACTCAGCTTGCTATTGATACACATTTGAAAAGCATTTCCTTAAAATACCGCCTTTCATAATGATGTTACTTAGCAACGGAAATTATACTGCTATTACATTTCTTCAAGTACTTTCATAGCACTCTATTGACAATAAAGCTTGGTTAATTGCTTCACAATACATATTAAGCATCAAGCAAGCAGTACTAATGTTACAGTCTGAGGCCTTGAAAATTTCTTGGCGTCGTTCAAACATGAGCAGCATTCCATCTGAGGACAGTGAGTCACTGCTGTTGATTTGGCATATGCCACTAAATCCCATTCTAGAGTCGCGGATGATCACAAAAGAGTCGACATATGCTATTACAGCAGGAGCGGCATGCCACCAGCCACTTTTGGTTCTAAGCATCTCTTAGAAAACTACAGTCACCTTGGTTGAGCAGCTCATAAAGAAATCAACAATTCACCTTGCAATATTTTCTCTGATCTCATGTTAGGGGAAATTAAGAAAATATGAAAGGGTCTTGTTTAAACCCCTTTTCCTACAAATTTTACATAGACATATGCTCTTGTAGTTTAAAGGACTTATACTGGAATGGATTAACTAATAGATACCATTTCAAGTAAATTTATACAAAAACGACCTAAGGCATAGTAAACAGAAATATTTTTCCAAGAACAATATGATGATATAAACAGAACATGGACAGAAATAATTTTTGAATTTTATTTTCATTTTAGCACTTTCATTTATACATAAAACAACACTACCACAAAAACAAATTTCTGTTTTTTCCTCTCTCATATACAACTTAGTTTGCAAAAGGCAAACCAAAGTAGCAACATGTTGTACTATAACCTATGCAGTCCGTGGCATGAATAGAGAGAAAGCGTCTAGTGTCAGCAGAGTGAGCATCCATGCATGTTGATGATTTGGCTCATGCAGGGTGAGGCCATGATGTATCCTGACCCAGAGCCAGTTCCAGCATCACACACACTAATTCTGGCTTGCAATGATCATCCACTGGGATATTTACCTGTTGTAGGCCCTGGAAAATCTTTGGCTGTTGCCATGGTTGTAGACAGTGACAGCAGTAGGGGGAGATGAGGGGAACAACACCATGATATAAAAGGTGACCACAGGTTTCAAAGAAAAACATAATAGCTTAGCATGAACTTGGATTTTGTTTAATAGTGTGCAGAGGTGGCAGAGAGAAAAGCTTGCTGTCGTGCTGAGCTAGATTGAAGAAAACATATTCACCAAGTGAGCAGCAGAAGATAATGTTTGGTTTATATACATGTTCTTACAAAGCCCAAATTCCATGGTTAAAAAACATCTCCCATGTTACCTATGATGAATTAAGTCCAGAGTTTATCCTTCACTTGATGGAATACTTAAAGCCTGTATATACTCCACAAGGAACGAGAAATGTGTTTGTTCATTCAAGGTGGCAAGGACAAGATCAAAGTTTGTTCTGCTGTGGACATTTCATACTTCATTGGAAACTCAATTGAAGAACCCCTGGGAAGTCCAAGTCAGACATTTATCAACACCATACATTTCTGACCAATCAATGAATGGTTGTCAGACATTACAAGAGTAAAATGCATTGCCCAAAGAACGTGTCGAAAATGAGCTAAACTTTCAAACCAGGGCTAGTGTACTTTTTTTCTTGCAGTTCTGGGAGAAATAATTCATTTCTCGGTTCTGGCAGAATATGTACAGGCCTTTACTCTTTTAAAAGCTGTTGGTTATTTAATCAAAATGCAGAGTTTATGCTATTGGGCCAGAAGTGTGGTAGTTTTAACCAAACAATGGGACAAAAATAGTTACCCTGTTTGATGGGGTGAAGAAGAGACTGGAAGGACCCATATTGTTCAATGGCCACCATTTTAAACAACACAACAACCTCATATAAATATACTAAATCTCTTAAAATAAGAAATCCTTTTATAGTAACATTATTTATTTAGTATTTTTTATAGTAATGTTAATGTCGTATATTATTGCCTTTAATTCACACTAGAGAATTACTTTTTTCACGTAGTATAACAATAACGTTTTACCGACTAAGTAGTTAGTGCAAGCTTGTGCTAGATATGTGTAACATTCACACTTTGGGCAATGAGTTTGTTATAAAGTCAATATGAAAAGCTAGTATTTTAAACAGTGTAATTTAATATGAATGTAGTTATTTGGTAAACATTATGAGATTTTTATTTTTTAATTTTAGATTTTCATAATTTTTATTACAATTAAGTTAAAAGAGTAAACAAACATTTCCAGCTTGCATTCATTGATCTTTTTGGCCTGCATGGTGGTTTTTTGCACAGTTGCCTTATCGAATCCAATATGGTGGGCCAAACCTGTAACCAAACTCTGTTGGGTTAAAGGAACCCAGCAGATTGTGGCTTTTTAGGGGTTCAATTAAGGAGGCCTTACAACACTCTTGACCAGAATTTCTAAATCTTTTAACGTTCTACCTTAGAAGCCACAAATTTCTCCTATCCCTTCTTCTTAATAAGGCAGGCGGTTTGAATTGGTAATCATTACTGGTGCCCTGTTGTCCAGGTATTCAAACACTCAGACAATGTACAGTTAGGTAACCATCACCATTTTTTTTATTCTGGATCTGATAGAAACAGATTTGTAGCTGTTTCAGTGTCTACTCCTTTGGTAGGTTTTTCCTAATACCCTTATGACTAATTTATCCCGTCATTATGTTCTGGATTATGTAGAGGATATGCATGAGGTCCTGTCAGTTGTTGTAGACCCTTTCTCTTCATTACTCTTGTTTGTATTACATTGCTATTTAGATTGTTGGAGCAGACGTGTTACTAGTCAATGGTGGAACATTCCAATATCTTCAACACCTTTAGTTTGCTGATGATACATAAGCTTCCATAAGGATGTATTTTCCTCCACTTCAGGACTCTGCAAAGTGAGGCATTTACTGTTTTGTTCTTATGTATCCCCACATCTTTGGTGATTAATTCAAGATAAACTCATGGTCACTACCCCCCTGGCTTTCCTCAGTCCATTTAGTGAACAGTCTTATGGGGTTTTCAGGCTAAAGTGACAATGACACCTCTGAAACCCATTTATTTGTTTTGCATGAGCTGCACAACTCCAGCTTTGCATTGTGAGTAAAAAGGGCAAAACCATCCCTGTGCTGCCATTACACAAAAGATATCTGTCTTATGGGCCCAAACAACAGGAACTTGGCCGGTCAATGTAAAAACAGAGCTCTTTTATAAGTCCCAAAGTGCTCTCTGGGTTATAGCATCCTATCCCTACTTCTTTTTTTGATTTCCCTTTGCTTCCTTTTATTAGAAAGGCCAGTGCTGTGGAGCACTAGTGCTGCTAGTAGCCATGTGCCTATACCCACGTACTTTAATGTATTTATTTGACTTTGAATCTGACTGTATGATTGGATTTAAATAGACTAGATATTAATATATATATATAAATTAGATTTTTTTTTGTAAATTGCTGACATGTGTAGTGAATGAGCTGAACTAATTTTAGCATAAGTGATGCTCCATCCATCCATCCATCCATCCATCCATCCATTCATGCATCCATCCATCCATCCATCCATCCATCCATCCATCCATCCATCCATCCATCCATCCATCCATCCATCCATCCGTATGTATAACCCAGGCTATTGTTCGCATACATGTATTTTTACATATTTTGTTGCAACTGACTGGGTGGGATCTCCAAGCCTGATCAGAACAGCAACAGGACAGAGCACATTCTTGTTGCAATGCACTTGATTGTAATTTGTGCAGTAAGCAGCTTTGAGTGGGCCTCTAGAGTTCTCTTCTAAAGTCCAATTAAGTGCTAGATTAAAGCTCACAGTGTCTGACTGAGGTTACATTTTTTTCTTACATTTATAGTATACAAGTCATAGTCTTCCTTAGTCATAGGTAGAGCACAGATTTTCAGTCTAATTTTACAGTGACTGCCAAACAGAGCCTGGGGCTCTGCACCTATGTAGTTCTTTTTATTCCCTTGTATGCTCTCACATGTTTTGAGCCATATGTCTACTCATCATTGTCTCCATGATAACTAGTAAAAGATCGTGTTCTGCAGAGGAAATATATATATTAGTAACTTGATGAAATTATTTTCTACAAATTATGTTCTAGCATTATTCAGCTGTAGTTCTGGATGGGTCATTAGCTTGCTTGGTTCTGTGTATTTTAAATATGATGGAGAACATTTTGTTTAATCCTTTGCCTCTGCTTAACACGTGTATTTTTTCATATATATTCTTTAATTTTGTTTTTCAAATAAATTTTTGGAAAGTGTGGCACTCATTTGTATTCAGCCTCTGAGTCAATAATTTGTAGAATTCTTTTCTCGCACTTACAGATGCAATTGTTGTGGGATATGTTTCTATTAGATTTACACATCTAGAGTCTATTTTTTTCCTAATTCTTCATCTTAATTCAAGAGATTCTCATTTAGATTTAGGCACTTAGGTATGGACTCTTTCTATTTTAATATAATCGATTGGACAGTGCTGTTTAAGATGTCCAAAGGTTGGGATATAGTTTGATAACTTAACCTTGTGTTATGCGTCTTCTCAGCATTATCCCTCACTTTGCTGGTGCGTCTTGGTCTTCATTATGCCATTTGTTTAAGAAGGTTCTCTAATAAACCTCTGACGGCTTATTATAACAGCTGTGTTTAACCGATTTTAATATTCTCTGCTGCAGTCAATTCAATTTTGCAACAATAGCCCAACATTGCAGTCTACAAGGCTGCACTGTGGAAAAAGAAATCTCATGCAAACAGCAAATAATTTAAATGGTAAATCAACAGTAGCCTTGCAAATGGTCCTTCAACATGTTTACTAAATCCTAATAAAAACAAAATTCATTTAGTGAAAAAAATCAGATACAAACGAAACCTTTTGTTGTTTACAAGGAAATGTATCATTGTGCCAAAGTTTATGACTTGTTTATCAAAATGAACTGCATATACAATGTTTATACCCTTTATATTTTCCCATTATAACAAAAAAGCTACTTTGATTGCCAAGGTAACCACTTATCATATTTTACCTGCAGAGTGCTCTTGTGGATCAGTATGAACACGTTATGCATAAATACAACTACACTAATAACATTCAGAGATATAAGTCAAAGTTTGCACATGGATTGTATGATTTTGGTAATTATAGTAGCACAAATGCATGCTTAATGATTTGTTGAACAGGTAGAAACCCTCCAAACAGTTTGAGTTTTCTATTTTCCGCCTCTGCAAATATATTTATATTTGTGCAGTCATTTGCGAATATTAAATAAATAAGGTGATAACTTGCTCCTGTAATGTCTGAACTAATCTGGAACAGTGTAATAAAACAGTTCTGTGTATTAAAAGGGAAAATGAAAAGGAGAGCACACTGAATTCATCAACTGAAACAAGTCTATTTTCTAGCTCATAGCTTGGTTGTTAGCTCATCAATCATCAAGTGTGTGCTCGGTTTCATGTTTGTGAGGGCATGAAGTGTTGAGTCGCGGCCTCAGTGAGGGTGTAAGTATACCTGTTAATGCAGTTGTGGATGCAGTAATCTGATGTTGGAATCTCTGCATTACAAAATAAAAAATGGACAGCTAGAGGGCTGGACATGCTTTGAAAATCAAAATAGAGCTGATACTATTGGAGTCAGGTTTAGAGGTCAGCACAAATACAGATATGTTTTATTTTTGTTTTTTTGTCACATACAGTATTGCTGATTAAATAAACGTTAATATCAGACAAAGATAGCCAGAGTAACTATAAGCCGTAGTTTTACAATGATCATTTCATTTCATCAATAAAAACGCTATTCAGTGGTGAATCTTCCCAGGAGTGGCCAGCCCAACAAAATTAATCCAAATGGGTACTGACAGCTCATCCTGGAATTCACAAAAGAACCTTGAACAATATCGTAGGGCTGCAAGCCTCACTTGCACAGTTGAGGTCTGTGTTCATGATTCAACATTAAGCAAGAGACTTGCATAACTGGTATCCATGGGGGAGAAAACCACTGCTCACCAAAAAGAACACAGAGACCCATCTAAAATAGCTAAATGATTGTGATTATACCTAAACGTTCTGGGAAGAAATTCTGTGGCCTGAAGAGACAATAATCAAACTTATTGACATGCATCATTATCGTATCACTTGTAAAACCAAAGGATTTAATCAAAATTTAATCGAGGTGGTGGGAGTCTCACGGTATGTGGCAGTTTTGTTGCTTTAGGACCTGGACACAAGGTCCAAGATGGAAACCACTGCTGACCAAACAGAATAAAAAGGACAGTCTCATTTTTGCCAACAAAACATCTTGAGAGTTTTGAGAAAAAAATTCTGTGTACTGACAAGACAAAAGGAGCATTTTATGGGAGTTGTGTATTTGTCTGGTATAAAATTAACAGTGTTTCACAAAAGGAACGTCATATTGACAGTCAAACATGATATTCGTAGTGTAAATGTTTGAGGTTTCCTTGCCTTCTCAGAAACCGGATAATTTGCTGCCTCTGTGAACCATGAATTCTGCCTTCACCCAGAGGGACAATATCAGGCCATCAGTTCATGACCTTAAGCCCATTCCCCTTTGGGTTATGTAGCACGACAATGGAGGCATGACCTTTAATAAGCTATTCAAGCTCAAAACCCACTAGTGTGGCTGAATTAAACAATTCTGCAAAGAAGCCTGGGCCATACTTCCTCCACTTCAATTTAAAAGACTTATTACCAGTTATCACCATTGCTTAAGGCCAGCTGTTGCTGCACAACCAGTTAGAACGATACTTTTTCCACATAGGCCGACGGTGGTTTGGAAACCTTTTTTTGCCATTATAAATCTTAAATTATTATTTGTAAACTGCATTTCATATTTACTCAGGTTATCTTTGCCTGATATAAAAAAATGTTTGATCATTTGAAACATTTAAGGGTGTCAAAAAGTCTGATGGGGTCATCCATTTTGGTCGCACATTTTGACATGCGCAGTTCAACAGACGTCGCAGCTCTGACGTCACCAAGAGTGTAAAACCCACAGGAGATGAAGTTTCGTTGCCATTTCCCACGTGTCTCACAGGACAGCTTATCGGAGGCGCATATCTGGAGAGACAAAAGCTCGCAGGCAAACTTTTGCTCCACAAGGCCATTCCCGGAAGAGCTTGAAAGCTGGAAATCTGTCTGATACAAGAAGATCAGAGGATTTATTCGCCGATCGAAGACCACGCCGACACCCGGCGCAAGTGAAAACCCAACAAGGTTCTATTTCCAAGGACATGAGTTTCCTCCTTGTTATTCAGTCGACTAACGGTTCTTCATCTTTTCCCCTCCTGGACAGATGAGAAATGACCGTTTTTTTTTCTTGATTTGATCACGGACGCGTGATCCCCCCTCCCCTCATTTTTCTTCAGACCTGATCCATCCTCAACTAGTGAAGAGAAGTCAACGTCAAAGTAATTTCGTTCTTTTCATATTAAACCGAATAGGTGCATTTAGAGGTCTGGGCAGGATGAGGCAGAGTGAAGGTGATTTAGAATCACCAGTGGTTAATCTTAGGTATCAACTTGTTGCATGCAATACTGATTGAAGTGTTTTATGCTGAGCTGTGTTATGATTTGCTGCGAAAGCGCTGCTGAAACGTGTGTGTTGATGTTTTGTCCGGCTGATCTCAAATCAGCCACGAGTTAGAAGTTGGACTTTTAAAAATGTTTCATTCAAAGCAACTGCGTTCTGGGCCTCGCCTTATCACTCTTTGTTCCAGTTTTATTACTGGAGTTTTTCCACTGAGTTCCCGCCTCAGAGGTTTATGACTCTTTGTTCGAGATTTGGGGCGTTCAGCTGGTTGTGGCTAAAGGGGCGTGGCTCCACCGTTTTATCAGCTGATTGCTGCAATCGAGACATCAGAACACCAGGAGGTTTTCTCTTTCCATTTAACCCAAATTACACATTGTGTCCATAAAACTGCTGGTTTGATCTTCATAGACACTAAATGCATATATATTTTTCTTTTATTATTATTGTTAGGTAGTCAGTGTTATTCCCTTTGTGTAGCATGGTGCTTGTTAGTTAGGTGAAGGTTTTTGGCACAGAATAATGGTATATCAGGATTATTTGGCTTCAATAAATCTTCATATATATAATCAAGAGAAGCATTTGTGTTTATTTCGTGCAAGAGTGATTTATCTGTCAAAACAAGGTCGAAGATCCTCCACCTTCGGTGAAGTGGTTGAATAAACAGTGACAGTTTGTGGTTTTGGTTAATACTTTGTAATTACTAAAGATCTTTGAGCCCATAATCACAACACCAGAGGACATCTCTGATTTCTAGTCGTAGGTAATGATTTTTGGTTAAGAAATTACTTTTTTTTTTAATTATGATTTTAAATTATAATTCTTGATAAATATTAATTAATCAATAATCATAATCCTTACGGAACAAAACAAGTCTGTACGGGGCACATGGTTTTTCACCGCCCTGCAGATCAGTTAAGATCTGAGAAGACCCCCACATTCATGCTTGTTGAGGTGAAATTGTAGATTCAAAGACAGAGGAATGCAAGGCCACATAATGTAAGGCAAGAAATGGGGCTTAAGGTTTATAGGGCTTCCATCTGTATTTAGGAAAACTAGTGTTTTTTACTATAACTCCAATATCTTGTGTGCAGTGTTTCTTATTTGTAGTTGAGGTGGTTTATTAAAGATGGTATTTTCAGACAGTGATAAATTGTGCTTGATGGATGACATTTATGGCTCCTCGGCTTCCCTGTCATTAGCAAATTAGGTTTAGAGGCTGAGATGATCCGAAAAGACCTCACAAGTATTCAGCTCATCACAATGTAGCCCTGAAGAATGAGTGTCATCATCAGTGGAAATGAGCCTGTCTAACACATCTTTTACCTGCTTGACTCAATTTTTCATTTTCCCTAGCAACTAGGACCTCTGTGTGCGAGGGTTACTGAGAGATGTACTTCCTATTTCATTAGTTGACTGTGTAGACTTAAAAAGCTTCTAAGCATATAAAAACCCTTACAGTGCCATTAAATTTAACAAGCTTTTTTTTAATTTAAAATAACAGCACACATTCATAGGCAGCTGCTTAGCGTTTAAATGTGACTAAAGAATCAGCAAATGGTAACCAGATATGATGGGATAAGAAAGATCAGGGGTCTGAAACCTGTGGCTCTGGAGCAGCAAGTGGTTCTTAAGACCTTTCACTGTGGCTCTTAATAACTTTGGCTAAAAATGATGAATAACCAATAAATGTTTTTTAAATATAGATATAATAAGGATCACGATTTTAGCAGTTTTTCATTTTTTTCATGAAATAATTGCGTTGAATTTCAACAACAGAATAACACTAAAAGTACCGGAAATATTTTTTATGTCATTAGATTGAAACTATGTACTTTTTTACATCATTTTTCACAAATATCATCATTCCACAGAGAAAAATGTATCCATCTTTATTTTGTATGCATCCATTTATTTTCACACCAAATGATACAAATAAAATTGTAGTTCTTTAAAAATATCAAATTTCCTATAGTAGATATATATATATATATATTTTAAGTCTAAGTAGTTTTTTTCAAAATGTCATGTAACATTTGCTGCTCTAAACAAGTTTTATTTTCCTGGTCAAAAACATGACATAGTCTGAAAGAAAAATATCGTCACTTCTTTATTCTAAAGCCTTTCCAAATCTCCCAAAGATCTTGCCATGCATCAAGTAAATTTGTGTATTGAGTAGCTTCACTGTGCAGAAATACAGGGGTTGGACAATTAAACTGAAACACCTGGTTTTAGACCACAATAATTTATTAGTATTGTGTAGGGCCTCCTTTTGCGGCCAATGCAGCGTCAATTCATCTTGGGAATGACACATAGAAGTCCTGCACAGTGGTCAGAGGGATTTTAAGCCATTCTTCTTGCAGGATAGTGGCCAGGTCACTACGTGATACTGGTGGAGGAAAACGTTTCCTGACTCGCTCCTCCAAAACACCCCAAAGTGGCTCAATAATATTTAGATCTGGTGACTGTGCAGGCCATGGGAGATGTTCAACTTCACTTTCATGTTCATCAAACCAATCTTTCACCAGTCTTGCTGTGTGTATTGGTGCATTGTCATCCTGATACACGGCACCGCCTTCAGGATACAATGTTTGAACCATTGGATGCACATGGTCCTCAAGAATGGTTCAGTAGTCCTTGGCAGTGACGCGCCCATCAAGCACAGGTATTGGGCCAAGGGAATGCCATGATATGGCAGCCCAAACCATCACTGATCCACCCCCATGCTTCACTCTGGGCATGCAACAGTCTGGGTGGTACGCTTCTTTGGGGCTTCTCCACACCGTAACTCACCCGGATGTGGGGAAAACAGTAAAGGTGGACTCATCAGAGAACAATACATGTTTCACATTGTCCACAACCCAAGATTTGCGCTCCTTGCACTACTGAAACTGACGCTTGGCATTGGCATGAGTGACCAAAGGTTTGGCTATAGCAGCTATGTATATTGACCCTGTGGAGCTCCCGACGGACAGTTCTGGTGGAAACAGGAGAGTTGAGGTGCACATTTAATTCTGCCGTGATTTGGGCAGCCGTGGTTTTAGGTTTTTTAGATACAATCCGGGTTAGCACCAGAACATCCCTTTCAGACAGCTTTCTCTTGCGTCCACAGTTAATCCTGTTGGATGAGGTTCGTCCTTCTTGGTGGTATGCTGACATTACCCTGGATTCCGTGGCTCTTGATACATCACAAAGACTTGCTGTCTTGGTCAAAGATGCGCCAGCAAGATGTGCACCAACAATTTGTCCTCTTTTGAACTCTGGTATGTCACCCATAATGTTGTGTGCATTTCAATATTTTGAGCAAAACCGTGCTCTTACCCTGCTAATTGAACCTTCTCACTCTGCTCTTACTGGTGCAATGTGCAATCAATGAAGACTGGCTACCAGCCTGGTCCAATTTAGCCATGAAACCTCCCACACTAAAATGACAGGTCTTTCAGTTTCATTGTCCAACCCCTGTAAGTTCCTCCCAGACCCACAGCACTCTGGTACAGCACAATGTGAATATTTGGGCCTCTGTTTTCAATTCCAAATTTGTATTCATTGATTTATTTAATAAATCTTATAAACACAGGGTGCTTAGACAGTAATGATTTGTTTCCTGCAGCAAAGTGTCTTTCTGTTTAAGCCATTAATTGTCTTGGGATTGTTATGTCTTTTCCTAAACTGAAACTAAACACAATTTCTACACACTCATCCACTGATACTGCGCTTTATCAGTGCCATATTTGAGAGTGTATTCCTAAGTGCAAGCTTCAGAAATGTGCCATGTGTTGGCCATCACAAAGAGGTAAAAAAACTAATAAATGTTGAAAATTAACTTACAATATTTATTCTCATAATTGTGTTAGATACATTATAACAAGTTGATTTTGTACATGACTACAAAAGAGACTTTGCAATTTATTTTTATATTAACAGAACGCCTGCACTCCTCACTCTAATTATTACTAATTATTTAGATAATTCATGGTTTGAGGTCTCCTCTAAACATGTGGGTTATACTTACGCATATAAAGTTCTATAAAACATTAGTGATGTTCTAATCAAAGGATTGTTGGATGATTATGAGCAGAGTCCCTGACCAAATTCAGTTCCTGGTACCCCCTGCTTTTATTTTCTCTGGGATTTTATCGAATACACCTCCAGTGAGTTGTGAGGCTGTGTTTTGTGCAGGCATTTTCTAACAATCACTGTCAATTTTTGTGTGCATGACTTGCAGAACTACATTTTTGGCTGTGCACTTAATTTTTTTGATAAAACAGATCCGGGTTTTCTCCAGCAATTTAAGGTTCACTTCTAAAGACAGAGTTAAAATTTGTATTTGCTTAAAATTCTGATGACCGTCTGTACTTTATGTTTTCCTGGTGTCTGACAATCTTCCTACATACATGTCAAGGCACAAAACTTTATTTATTTTGAGACAATACAATCAAGATACAGTGTTGTGAAAAAATACTTGCTCTCTTGCAGGCTATTTCAATTTTTGCCTTTTCTGACACAATTAAATGTTTGAAATCGTTAAGCAAATTCTAATATCCGACAAGACTATCCCTTGTTAAATTATGAAATAAATAAATTTAATTCACCACATCTTAGCCTGACTATTGGCTGATCTATAAAATCAACAAAGCACTTAAATATAACCTGCCTGACCAAACGAAGTATGCTGAAACATCTCAAAAGACAACACATCATGCCACTATCTAAGGAAATTCAAGTACAGATGAGAATACAGGTATTGATATTCGTTCTGCAATGGAAAGGGTTAAAAAGCCATTTCTAAAGACTCATTGACTCCAGGAAACCACAGTGAGATGGATTATCCACAGGTGGAGTAAACAGGGAACAGTGGTAAACCTTCCCAAAAATTACTCCAATAGTACCCTGATGACTTATACAGTAGGTCACAAAAGAACTTTGAACATCTTAAGCACTGCAGGCCTCACTTGCCTCAGTTAAAGTGAGTGTTAATGATTTAACACAAACTCAGAAAAGAACAGAAAGAACCTTCTAACATGAAATTATAACACACTTTGATTCTACCTAAGACCTTATATTATGTCGACTGAGGAGACAAAAATCAAATGTCTTGAATGGTCATAAAACTAGCACATTTCAGAAAAATAGCATCATACCAACATTTTAACATGGTGGTGGCAGTGTGATGTTTGGCTGTGTTGCTGCTTTAGCACTGGGACAACTTAGTTGATGAAACCATCTATTCTACTCTTTATTTGAAAATCCTATAAGGGAGAACGTCTGACAGTCAGTTCATGTCACTAAGCCCAAGAACGCTTGGATTATGCTGTCGGACAATGATCCAAACACAAGGGTGCCCCCATCTAAATGGCTTAAAATGAATAAAATAAAAGATTTTGGAGTAGACTTGTTAAAGTCTCAACTTAAATCTAATTGAACCCTCCAATATGGCTGGATTCAACAACTGATGAGATTTCTGTTTGTTAGTTATTTGTTGTGTAAATGTTTTGTTCTTCTTTAGCTTGAGCTTCTTTAGCTATTGTGCTAATTCCACTGCTTATATCGCGGCAATATTGATTAATGTGAACTGTCCAATTCAAATAAATAAATAAATGAATAATAAATAAATAAATCTGCAAAGGGGGTGGGCCAAAATACATCCACAGCAATGGCTGATTGTCAGTTATTGCCAACGCTTAGGTTTAGGGGACAATTACTTTTTTTCACGATTTACATAGCTTTCTTTCCTTAGCAAATAACACAATCATTTAAATTTTGTATTTACTCAGGTTAGCTTTATCTGATAATAAAATCTGTTTGATAGCCTGAAGCATCTGTGACAAAGAAGCAAAAACAGAACAAATCTGGCAAAGAGAGATTACTTTTTTTGAGATGCTAGTGCCAAAACTCTAAATGCTCCAATTCAGTTCAATTCAATTCAGCTTATTTATATAGCGCCAATTCACAACACGTCATCTTAAGGCACTTCACAAAAGTCAGGTACATACATTCCAATTAATCCTAATCATTGAACAGTGCAGCCAGATTCTGGTATTTATTCAAATTGGATAAAAAGTTTTTCTATCTAAGGAAAGGAAACCCGCAGATGCACCCAGTCGTGACTTGCAGCATTCACTCCTCCCGGTAAAAATGTAGAGACAGGGGGACAGTCCTGGCGTTGACTTTCCAGCAATCCCTCATACTGAGCATGCATGTAGCACTGGAGAGGAAAAACTCCCTTTTAACAGAAAAAATAAAAACCTCCAGGGGATCCACTAACCGACTGGGGGTTTTTAGAGAGAAAGAGCGAGGAGACAAAGAAAAAAGAAGCACTGATACAGGAGTCCTTTCTATGGAAGGAAAAGGTAAATGGTTTAAGGGTTGTGCTCCTTCAGTCTTTTCCCAAAAAAGGAAAAGATAAACTCTGAGCCAGTTTTTAAATTTTTAGAGTCTAAAGAGGCACAGAGAGTTAGTCACAGTAGAAAGCTCAGTCAGTAGCTATGTTAAAGGGAGAAAAGGTGTTAACCCCTGAAACAGGGCCATGTGGATCATCGGTAGAGGGTGAGCATTAATTTTTTTGCAGCAGAAGCTGGACGATCCCCTCTCCAGAAAGGTGTCACAGGTAGAGACAGAGTCAGGCCCAGGTGTACCCTTCTAGGAAAGAGAAAAGGAGAGAACAAAGTTAAAAGCTGAGATAACCAGCAAAAATACAAAATTGAAGAGTACGTGAGAAAAGGTAGCAAAGGGGGTGAAAGTGGTCATTATGTCCCCAGCAGCCCTAGAAAACAAAAACTACAGAACCCCCAGCTCAGGTAACCTAAGCCACTCTAACTATAAGCTTATAAAAAGGGAAAATTTTTTAAACCTAGCCTTAAAAGTAGACAGTTTGTCCATCTAGAGCCCACTGATGGCCATTGTTAACTAAAAACCAAAAACGATTGGGATACTCTCTCTGTCAATTTGACCATAACCCTGGAAAAAGAGGGGGGTCATACAGGGTAGCAGAAATGGAGGGTTTTTTTTCACCTCAACCGTAACTGAGCCGGTTTTTTTGGCTTAAACCCTGACTCCCCCTTACTCCATCCAACAAGGGAAAGAAGACGGAGCTAAATAAGGGAAATAGCTCAGGATAACCCAAAAAGAATCTAAACTAAAACTTTATCAAAAAGGGGGAAAGTTTTAAGCCTACCCTTAAAAGAGACAGGGTGTCCGCCTCACGGACTAAAACTGGGAGCTGGTTCCACAGGAGAGGAGCCTGATAACTAAAGGATCTGCCTCCCATTCTACTTCTAGAGACTCTAGAATGCTCCCACATTTAAAGAGATGTAGTTCACATATAACATGACGGATAGAGAAAGCAGAACCTTAGTTCAGTCAGACTGCTATATTTTGAATAGATGGTAAAAGTGAAATGACATCTTACAATGTCATATTCATTGACGAAATAATAATTCAAACCTGATTATTGCTGTTCAAACTAATTTTTGTAATTAACAGTTTTAACTGGACCAAAAATATTTTATGTATAAATATCTCAGGACCATAAATGTGTTTTGTTTACCTAAAATATCCTGTGACACAATTAGTTGTGAAAATATTAATAGTTAATGAGTTTACAAACTTTTTTACATTATGTATCCCTAAAAAAATAAATAACTCCTTTAATCCTTTAACAAGGTTAATCTTTTCTTAATTTTACTAATTTCTTGTTAACTGAGTTTGACATGTTAATTTTATAAAACAATTTTTTTATATTACTGGCAGTGATTGTCAAACAAATTCCAGGCAATGCTGAAGTTCCTCTTCTCCGTTGTCTGAAAACTGTTTTATCATTAAAGTGGGAGTGCATGCTTACCAATAATCAAGTTTTTAGTTGTTTTTATTTCTTTTTTCCATTTACTAGGTCAATATAGACTTCCTCTGACTTCTCCACTAACCAATAAATTATTAATATAAATTAAAGTATCATTAAGCACAACCTTTGATAATAAACAAACAAAACAAGCCTAACATAGGTACCCACCATATACAAACAGAATATACTCAGCAAAGCTGGTCCCCACATGGTTGCTGGCCTCACAACGATAAGTGCCATTGTCTGTTTTGTTTAGTGTCGTGATGGTTAGCTCTCTGCCCTCCACAATCATACGCTCAATGTCTGGCAGCTCTCCTCCATCTTTAGACCACAGCACTGGTTCAGGTCTGGGAAAGAAGACACCAAAGAATCCTATAGATGGTAGATTTTTCCTAATGATTTCATTATTGATAAACTACATCAAGGAGAGACAAGGGACCAACTTACATTGGGTTGCCTATGGAAACACACTCCAGTTTGAAGTATTGTCCTTCTTGTGGAATTATCAGTGAATGTGTAATTTCAAGTTGGGGAGCATCTGCAAAAAAAAAAAAAAAAAAAAAATCAATACTGGAACACGACTGTGTGCAAGAAGCTTTAACACTTACAAAATGCAAAGGTAGTTAGCTCTTTACCCTTTGGGTAGCTTTAGCTCTAGTCTGTATCTCTGTTGTACTTTGGGAGTAATCCCTTACCTGCAAACTAATCCTACACTAATCCATAACAAATGCTAAGATAAACATGCAGACATAAATGTAAGCTTCTTTATTCTTTTGTCTGTATTCCTTTTCAATGCCTACTCCTAATCCGTCTTCATGGGTGATGATACTCACAGTGGACCTCCAGGACCTCAGTTGTCATGTAGGGTTTGTACAGAGACACATGTTCCACACTACAGGTGTAAGCAATGCCATCATCCCGTTTATCCACTTGGAACAAGAGACTACTCCTTACTGTAAATGACTTTCCTGTAGCGTTGATCTCTGTAGTGCCTGGAGCGAAAGAAAACGTATACAAATTAGGTTACAAATATTTTTCTGAAAACAGTTTTAGTTATTAGCATAATTATAATAGAGTGCTTTGCAATGGTACTTATATACCTTGAACTTTTCTACATTTTGTCACTTTATAATCTCAAACCTCGATATAATTTTATTCTGAATCTATGTGATGGACAAATATAAAACAGCGCATAATTGCATTGATCTAAACCATTCCATAGTAGGTGTGACTTTATGTTTAGGTTCTTTGTCCAGCAGAAAGATGAACCTCCAATCCAGTCTCAGATCTTTACTATGACAGGATTTATTCCAGAATTGCCCTGTAGCTTCATCTATTTTACCATCAACTCTTAGCAACGTCACTGCTGAAGACAGACACCCTCACAACATGATACTGCCACAACCATGTTTCAACGGAAAAGTGGTATGTTAATGGTGTTAGTTTTGGTCTCATCTGACCAGAGCACCTTGGTCGTCATGTTTTCAGTATCCCCTACCTGGGTATGCGATCCTACTAAAATATATCCAAGTTAGTGGTTGTAATGTGAGAAAATGAAGAAATGACAGACAAACAAAACTTTCCTTGTTAATTTTTAAAAAGACAAATAATAAATTCTATTTGAAAAATGTCAGTTGTGGAAAAGAAAGCTGCAGTGTTATTTTCCTGCATCTCCTTTGAGGGAGAGAATCTTTGGCCTTTGAAAGCTGAGGCGAGGAAGAGAGAATAGAGAAGAGAGAGCAATGTGAGCGTTGACTCGGTTGGTTGAGCGTGTTTGCTCCTCTAGGACCATCTCTCAAACATCCCACTCAAACAAACCACACTATTCACCAGAAGACTGGGGGGAATTATTTCAGTTGTTGTCACTCTTTCTCTTATTCTTCTGTTTTGTTTTAGTTTTATCGCAAATGTTCACCCTTAAACAGCTCCAGATGCTGGTTTTAGCTCAGGTTTTTGCTGGTTTCTTCATTGATTTATATATCGAAGCTTAAAATGTTAAAAATATTTGTGTAGCCAGTGCTTGATCTAGGGTGTAAATACCACATGAAATTCTTTAGTTCATTAAGTGCTAAAAGCTACTTGCAATAAAACCCAGTTCAACGATTTCCTTATAATTTGGGCTGATCTGCTCCAATTATTCAGCTACACTTATTCTTTTACATTTGGCTATGTTTAGTGGATTGCTCATTTATTGTACCATAAGCAAGCATTATGTACCACTGCAACTCCAGTCTGTTCAGTACATTAATGATTTGAGACTCTTAAGTCTCAGTTTCCTTTAGGATGTTCAAATTTCTTTAAGAAAACCAGATACACAGAAAATGTACTCATAATTTCTCCATATATTTAAATACCCAATCATCCTTCAATCATAGATAAATATATTAAAAACATTACCATTTCAAATGATTTTCTTTTTTCAAGTTTGCAAATTATTTTAATACACAAAATGGTTTATTTTAGGATAAAAATAACCTAAAAAGGCACACAATATTAAAAGTAATAGCAATAACATGCCTTTATAATTAAAAAAACTGCAAAATGACAGGACTTACATCTAAAAGATGAACGCCCTGCATTTTGCCTATCAGTACAGAGATGGTAAAGGAAGTGTCTCTGCGGCATAAAACACAATTCTCTGCAGTGTTTACTTTCATTTTGTCAAGCTGCCTGCAGCATTGGAGCTGCAACAGAGAACCTGTCAGCCTGTTTCAAGGCAGCTGCTGGCGTCGCCAGAGAGGATGCTGTGCCAGCTTTCGTAAGGAGCAGGAATGTGCCCAGGTGCATCTGCTTTGAATCAACGCCCAAGAGGCCAAAGGATCTAAATACAGGCAAATTTAACGATACCTGTAGTTACAGCCACAGCATCAGAACCTCAGATGCATGGTTTGAAAGATATCCAAGATCTCATGAAACTAAAACTCATCGTGAAATATCTTGTTATAGAGTAATTGATTTGCTGTCCTCTTCTAAGAGTAATTATGGTTTAATGTTAATTCGGTCAACATGTCATTCTTCAAAAGTAAATCTCTATGAATTTAATTTGTTTATTTCAAGAAGCATCTGAAAATTTTAGACCAAGTCTTTATAATAATGGACCTCTTGTTCAGAGTAGATTGAAACTTCCATACATTCCTGCAACCCATTTGTGTTTTGTGAGGTAAGTTGGTAAAGTATTTAAAATGAATATTTAATTGATTTTAGCTGATGGGCAAAAAAAGTACTAAACATGTCTACATTTTTCTCAGTAAATATATGTCTAATACCTGTACTGACAAGTAATCTACACATACAAACCAATCAAAAAGTGTAATGAAGTGGAATGGTACAGGGAATACATGTTTCAGAGAAAGAAAGTAAAATTGCTAGAATGGCCCAGTTAATCACCTGACAATTCAAAAGCTCTAAGGAAAGAATTTAAAATCAGTGTGTGGAAAAGACTGCAAGAACCTTTAAGCACTGAAGACAGTTTGTGTAGAAGAATGGGTCAACATCAGTCCTGAAGAATGTCTTGAAGTTGTCATTACCAAAAAAAGCCCTTCAACAAAGTATTGAATAAATCTCTGTAAATGCGCTTAATACTTATTCCTTATTCCTTATTCCTTCTTTGCATATCAGGATTAATTTGGTTGTTATCGACATCTGTTTTGAATTTGCCAATAAATTTATATCAAATGAGAAAAACACTGATGATACCTATTGCTTAATAGCACATGTGTATTGAGATTAAGGGTGTGATATTCACTGTGCTGTGCTGTATCAGGACAAAGTACTTCGCTCTAGCAGTGATTTCATCATCTTGCATTTATTTATTTATTTATTTTGTATTTAAGGATTAACTGACCATTTCCAGCAGCAGTGTCAAACGTCTGGTACATATGGCGTGTGAGAACTGTGGCAATGATGTTGCAGACTTTTTCAACAGCTTCACAAAGTCAAAGGCATCCTGGTTGATCTGGTGATTAAACTGTAAATGCTACAGTGTGAAATGTGTGGTGAGGCGAGCATTCATTTTCTATGGTATTGTGTCTTCAACCATTTAAACAAAATGTGGATAACTTTGACAAGGGTAATAATGGGTTCATGTGTAAAATCACAGATGCATTTTTATTCCCACCAACAAACAGGTCATCTAGTGTAGTACAATGTAGGCATGGCAAAAAGTTATGGTTTTAAAGCAAGATTTTTCCATCCTATTGCTCCTATGGTTTAATCCCTTTAATGAGATGCCAGAGAAGCTGACTGGAGTTGTAGGAAACAGAAAGTAGCAGCACTGCCCCTCCCTCAACTGTTGCTGTGCACTGCTGTTCAGCCACCTGATACACATCTTATACTAACTCATGGATAGTACATGCTTACAAAATTGCCTGCTAACACATTGAGATCTACTCCATGCTGACTGGGGATTTTAGCCATTCATTTGGCATTTATTTTTCTTTCACTATCATTTGACAAAATAGTGTGATTTCTTTACATATAAACAATTTATACATCATATATAGTAAAAGTTTTCATTCTGGTACCTCTAAATAAAATCGAGCGCAACCAGTGACTTCAGTACTCACCTGAAAGGTACATAGAGTCAACCTGTCTGTTATTTATTCTGCATATAAGGTATATGCAGCTATTCTGGGAAGGCCTCAGAAGTTTTTTAGTAAAAAAAAATAGTAAACAAATGCCGTTATGAAGACAGAGGAAAACGGCAGAAAGGTCAAAGATAAAGTCGTAAAGAGGTTTAAAGTAGGGTTAGGATAAATCTGGGCGGCCGGTCTGACGGCAGTAAGGGAAATTATAGCCCAGAGATGGAGGCCTCCTAACAATACATCTTTCATTCACTGGCTTTGATTATATATGGACATTGCTTATCTGAAACTTTCATCGGTAAGGATCAATAATGCAACTTCGAACACGATCGCAACTTGGATGGATTTAATATCGAAACTTACGAGGCTACTTTCTGATTAGGACTTCGATTACCTTGGTCTGGTTGGATGGTGGAACTGTGAGGTGGGTGGTGGGATGTTGTAGGATTAAAATTAATATTAAAATATTAAATTGTTAGTGCTGTAAACTTGATGCTTCCTAATAAAAAATTAATGAGAAAAAAAGCAGTATTCCAAAACAGTATTCCAAACTTTGAACTTCTCACAAAGTATTGTTCAATTCATCATGCAAAAATGGAAAGAGTATGGAGCGATTTAAAAAGGAAAAGCCAACATTCCGATTGTCGACGACTGCTTTTCCATCTGGCCTTCTACAAGAGAGGTGTGAAGAAAAACGATAAAAAATACAATTACTGAGCACAACATCTCCATTGAGAAACATTGCAGTGGCAGCATCATGCTGGGTGGATGCTTTTCTTCAGCAGATACAGAAAAGCTGGTCAGAGTCAATAGGACGATGAATGGTGCTAAATACAGGAGAATCCATTTATTTCTTGGACAATCTGGCTACAAAAGACTTGAAGAAGGACAGCAACCCTATTCATACAGACAGAGCTACAACATAATGGTTTTAGAAACAGCATTTCGAAATGTTAGAATTTCAAAGTATAGTCCTGAATCAGAAAGAGAATCTGTGACAACACTTGAAAATGTATGTTCAGATAAACTCTCCAACCAATCTGACTAGGCTAGAGGTATTTTGTAAGAAGAATGGGCAAACATGTGGGGCTCTAGATGTGCAAAACTGTTAGAGACGTATCCCAAAAGACTTGAAGCTGTGAATGAAGAAAGGAAATGACTCAGAAAACCATTAATTATTTTCCTTCTACTTCACAATTTTGCACTTCTTTGAGTTAACTTCTCTCATAAAGTCCCACCAACTACATTGAAAGTATACTCCTTGGCACTGTACACCACACTGCATCATGATATTTCCCTCTTGCTCTGCTTTTTCTTTCAAAAAGATGTTGGACTGATCAAAGTTGAATTTGATAAAAAAATCATGATAACATGGTTCCTCATTATCTGAATTCAAATGTCTTAATAACTTTCCTTGCCTTGAATAGATAATTGGAATCGTCTTTGTGTCACAAAGAAAGAACTTTGTGTATGCAAAGGGAGTGATGGTGGGTGAATTTTAATCAGCAGATTACAATTTGAAGCTGAGCTGTCATTCAATGGCAAGAAATGTATATAGCTCTGCACCCTGTAAACAAATTACTTGACTCTGGATGACAGTTGCACTTTGAGGTTTGTAATGCTGTGTGCTTCTACTATACATTTTTGAAAAACAAATCATCAGAGCATGAAATAAATATGACATATTTTTGCTATTACACCTGCAGTCGTCTTGGAGCTTTACAGACTGGTCCCCCTCACCCATAGGGATAAATATGACTGACAGCAGACACTGGTGGCAATGATCTTCCACAGACGAACCAGTGGCAAACCATGTTGCTATGAGGATATACACACCAAAGAAAGCTTTAAAGCGAAGCCTACAAAAGATTTAGATCCTGGAGCACTGATTGAGAGTCCCCATCTTTGACACTTTGACATGGAAATTAGGTTTTCAAGTCAAGACCTCCAGTCTCTACAATGTTCTTTATCAGTTTTTGTGAGGTGCACGAAGGTCTGTTTGCCCCAGCAGCATAAAACCCAGTGCACCCAAGTAAAACTAATAAAATATCTGTAAACAAGACACTAGTCTGATGCAGCTTTGTAGTACTTGATTATTTTTAGAGATATGATGTTTACATTTCACAGATGTTCATATTATTTCATTCTTCAGGTGTTCAGAAAATACAGGAAAGACATGCCTATATACTATTATAGATTTCTGAGGTTAAAAGATTTATCTTAAAGAGCGTTTTACAACTCTGAAGTATAAAAGAGATCATCTCAGTGCCTCTTGAGATGTACAGCGTGTCTGGTTGAGATGCTGTGTGCCAGCTCTCCACTGGCCTTTCAGGAAGCTACGTGCATGTCATTCCAACAGGAAAACTTCATATCCAAGCCCTTCTCCCATCAATCATCATGCCATGTTGGGCAGACACAGACAGAACCACCAAGAAAAATCTCTCTGGTGCAAATCTTTAAGAAAGGACGACTGTCGCACAGAGCCTTCATAGAGAGCTCCATTGTGTTAAACATCCCTGTGCTGCACCCCCTCTGTCATTAAGCTAGGGAGCAACGGTTCTTCAATCTTTTAGTCTTGAATTTGCTAATGTAATTTCTTTCTGGACTATTCTTAGATGCAAAAATTGCATTTCTTGGTTCTCATGTTCACAAACATTTGCAGTTTAAGTAAATAATCCTCTAGTATTGCCTTGCTACCCATCTAAAAATGTAGCATTTGTTGATTTCAACTTAAACCAGACTGCCAGTTATTTGGACATTAAAAATAAAATCTGCTTATACTTACACTTACATACTTACACACATTTGCAAAACCGCAATAGAACAATACAAGTGCTAAACAGATGCTGTAGGCTATGACCCAATGACAACATTACTTAATCTCTTAACTATATTAAAACAACTTCATTGCTTTTGATGTGTTTCATTATCTGTGTTACATCATCGCTTTAAAGGTTGGACATAGTTTCTATAACATTTGGGTGTGGATAAAACATTTCTAAAAGACTTGCTGATCATTTGACCCTTTTGTCCTTTTCTACCTCTTTAGTCAAGTCGACTCTGAAATGAAATAAAGCCGTTTGGCATGGGACCATGCCCACAAGGGGGGTGTTTCGTACAGGTTTTGACACAGAAGGACTATAAAAGTAATTTACTACATTCTACTCATAGTCTGCTGTAAGAACATGTGGTTATAAGACTTTAAAAAAAATTACATCTACCTGCAAGAGGTTACACTTATTTATTTAGGTTTGTTAAGGTGTTGGGGTCATCCATTTTGGTCGCACAGACCGACTAGGCTGCGCAGGTCGACATGCGCAGCTCAACAGGCATCGCAGCTCTGACGTCACCCGAAATCATAAAACCTGCGGAAACCAAACTTTCGTTTCCAGCGTGTCTCACGGGATTACGCAACGGAGGCGCAAGAGACAAAATCTCGTAGGCGAACTTTTCCACCCACCACACGGCCATTCCCGGAAGCTGGAATTCTGTCTGATACAAGAAGGTCAGAAGATTCATATACCGATTGAAGACCCCGCCGACACTCCAACACAGGTGAAAACCCACAGAGGTGTTTCCAAGGAGAAAGGTTTTCCTCCTTGTTTTTCAGTCGACTGCAACGGTTCCTCATATTTTCCCCGTTTTGGAAAGATGTAGATGAAAAGTTTACCTTTTTTGAGTTGATCACGGATGCATGACACTTTGGTGTCCCCCCCCCCCCCATTTTTCTTCAGACCTACGACCCATTCTCAAACCGATGAAGAGAAGTCAACATCAAAGTAATTTCATTCTTTCCATATTAAATTGGATAGGTGCATTCAGGGGTCTGGGCAGGGTGAGGCATAGTTTAGGGTGATTTAGAATCACCAGTAGTTAATCCAAGGTATTAACTTGTTGCATGTAGTACTGATTTAAGTATTTATACTGAGCAGTTTGATTTGCTGTGCTGCTGAATCGCGGAGCACGGATGCGATCAGCAAGGTGCATATTCATGTTTTTGTGCAACTGATCCCAAATCAGCCGGGAATTAGAAGTTGGACTTTTAAAAGTTTTCTCAAAGCAGCTGTGGTCTGGGCCTCCTTTGTCCCAGTTTTATTACTGGGGTTTTTCCACCGAGTTCCCACCTGAGAGTTTTATGACACTTTTTTCAAGATTTGGGGCAACCGGCCGTTGGTGGCTAAAGGGGCGTGGCCCCAGCTGATAGCCGCCATCCAGACGCATCAGTGCACCAGGAAGGCTTCCTGGTACAGTGGTTCTGCTCCACTTTCAAAGTTAACCCAAATTGCACATTTTGTCCATAAAACTGCTGATTTGATCTTCACAGACACTCAATGCGCATATACAGGGGTTGGACAATGAAACTGAAACACCAGTCATTTTAGTGTGGGAGGTTTCATGGCTAAATTGGACCAGCCTGGTAGCCAGTCTTCATTGATTGCACATTGCACCAGTAAGAGCAGAGTGTGAAGGTTCAATTAGCAGGGTAAGAGCACGGTTTTGCTCAAAATATTGAAATGCACCCAACATTATGGGTGACATACCAGAGTTCAAAAGACGTCAAATTGTTGGTGCACATCCTGCTGGCGCATCTGTGACCAATACAGCAAGCCTTTGTGATGTATCAAGAGCCACGGTATCCAGGGTAATGTCAGCATACCACCAAGAAGGACGAACCACATCCAACAGGATTAACTGTGGACGCAAGAGGAAGCTGTCTAAAAGGGATGTTCGGGTGCTAACCCGGATTGTATCCAAAAAACATAAAACCACAGCTGCCCAAATCACGGCAGAATTAAATGTGCACCTCAACTCTCCTGTTTCCACCAGAACTGTCCGTCGGGAGCTCCACAGGGTTAATATACACGGCCGGGCTGCTATAGCCAAACCTTTGGTCACCCATGCCAATCCCAAACGTCGGTTTCAATGGTGCAAGGAGAGCAAATCTTGGGGTGTGGACAATGTGAAACATGTATTGTTCTCTGATGAGTCCACTTTTATTGTTTTCCCCACATCCGGGAGAGTTACGGTGTGGAGAAGCCCCAAAGAAGCGTACCACCCAGACTGTTGCATGCCCAGAGTGAAGCATTGGGATGGATCAGTGATGGTTTGGGCTGCCATATCATGGCATCCCCTTGGCCCAATACTTGTGCTAGATGGGCACGTCACTGCCAAGGACTACCGAACCATTCTTGAGGACCATGTGCATCCAATGATTCAAACATTGTATCCTGAAGGCGGGAAATAAGCTTTAAACATCCTTTATAGACATGACAGGACAATTTGTTTTATCAATATACACTTCATTTCATTATAACCACATGAAATGCATTTTTAGAAATATCAGCATACGTGTGACAGAAAATGTAGCTTTTAATTTAATTTCTACAATAAGTAGTGCTCATCTTTTCAAACTAAATAACACGTTTTGTACAACGATATATTACTGCTTGGATTATTTACTTTAAAATTTACTGACATTCATGCCTCTCCCATCAGTGGCCTGTCCAGTGACATCTGTCAGCTTACAAGGACAGCAGCAATGCCCAGACCAGTGTAACAGAGCATGAATATGAGCACAAAAGAATTGAAGCAGCTGAATGACTTGACAGTAGGAATGTCTCCTAAGGAGTGCAGGTTATAAGAGAGGATACAGTTCTTAGTTTAACCCGTATCACTGGCTTACCTTGGACCTCCTTGTCATTTCGGAACCACCGAATGTTGGCAGCAGGTTTGCTGCCTGATGTGATGCATGTCAGGGTGATTTCGTCTCCCTCCATGGCTGGCTTGGTAAATCCTGTGATTTCTGGCCGACTTGGCACTCCTGTTGTTCACCGAAGCATAAATAACATTAACGTCATGAATACATGTGGAACACTAATTTGCTTATTGATAGTCAGTTAAGTTTACATAATTTCCTCTGTTTATATATCATTTCCAGTATTATTTTGCAACTGGTGTAAGCGTTTGTTTTCACTAAGGTAGAATATTGTAGCGGTATACAGGTCTCAATCTGCTGCAGTTCATCCAAAATTCTGCTGCCAGAGTCCTGACCAACACCAGGAAAATGGATCACATTACATTCGACTTTAAAACACATGCTCCTTGTTTGTTGAAAGATATAATTTAAAATGTTGGTCCTATTGGTTTTATAAAAATTATTATATTATTTTGTGCCGTTGCAAACTAGAGTGTAAGGGGAAAAATGTCCAATCTCATGGAGCAAGAGATGGGGTGTTTATGTTACTCCCCCCGGCCTAAGTTACAGTAAACATATGCCGAATGGGCTTGTCTAAGTTCACCCCCCTGTAAACATGTGGGCTATAAATATCTGCTATCTGCTTTGTGTGTTAGGGCCTTCTGTTCCGACTTACACAGTGCCGCTTTCCTCTCTTCATGAAGATTATTAAACCTGTTTGAGTGAGTTTAATCGTCCTTGAGTTTCTCAGGTATGAACTATGTAGACCACTTAGGTTATCAGATACCTCTTTACTCTGTGGTTCCAGAACCAGAACTAAACAAAGGAGATGCAGCATTCAGTTTCTATGTTCCTTAGCCCTGAAACCAACTGAACAAAAGCATGAGATGTACAGAAACCTTTGGCTCCTTTAAATCTGGACTGAAAACATTATTGTCTTTCTGTCTGTCTGTCTGTCTGTCTGTCTGTCTTCAGCAATACACAAACAAAAGAAGTGCTGGATAAAGTAAAAAAATCCCATTTTTATTAAACATTGGACAAAATAAGCAAAGCTTTTCAATTTCAATAATTTTGTTAGTAAGTGGATCACTAAATGTTCAAAAAGTGCTATTAAACCAGCAGTTTTGCACTTCATGTTCTTCTAAATTCTGCAATTATGTTGGAGAAAAAGTTCGATTTTTCTATATTTTACACAATAGCGGATCTGCCACTTAGTTCTATATTCAGAAATCTCAACCTTTCTCAGTGTCACTTTTTGCAAACACCTTCACAGGATGCGTATCATTGCATGACAGATATTCTTTGGCTTTGGATTTTAAATTTGTGGGTCTGTAGTAAGAACCATCTGTCATGTTTACTTTCAAAAGCAGAGTTTAGCCTAAGTCATCCAGCTCCGTTTAGTCATATAAAACTGTCATTAAAATGTATTTTGAAGAAGTACCCTACTTGTCGATCCCTCCTACCACAAGGCGCTGTGCAACGATACTGCTCTCTACTTGCCGACTCCAACCATGGTGGGGGGGGTTCTCTGATCATTATGTGCTACATTTACTTGCACTCATACATTTGTTATTTACTCACTATGAACTATGTGTTTTTGAACGAATCATTTCTTTTTGTAATTAATTTATCAAAATTAATGCATCACATCGCAGCCCTAATATATAACATACTTATATATACCATAATTATTGCCATAATTTAAAATGCTCATTTGAAAAATCCAGTGCAAGACAAAGGCATGTGGACATTAATCCAAAATGTTTATGCTCACCTAAAACAGTGAGGAAGGCCTTAGTTGTCTTGACAGGCATGGTGAAGAGTGAGCATGTATACTGGCCCTCGTCTGACAGGCTGACGTCATTGACTCTGATGGTGAGCTCCTGTGACGTAGCTCTTACAAGCTCAATTCTGTGATCCCTCAGAGCTGAAAGGAATGAGAAAACAGAATGACAATGAGCATAGAAAAAAACACATCTCACTAAGGAGAAAACTTATATAGAGCTAGCAACTGCAGCTGTAGAGATACTGTGTGCAATTTCTGTAACCTTTACCAGAACAAGGCTGAATAAGCTGTGCCCTAACTTAATTCAAATACAATAGTTGTTTCGTTTTCTAGGGTGATGAGGTTATTCACAGTCACAGAGAGTACAGAAAGCATTAGTGGAATGCACTGAAGTGCAACAGCAGCAATAACTCTCAAAAATCTGAGAAAACTCTTTGCATCTATAACACTGAAAATATAAGACTTTGATACAATGTCAAGTAATCAGTGTACAGCTTGTTTAATCATGTCAATTTGCTGCCTCCTCAAAATAACTGTTAATGTCAAAAAATTGTCAACAAAAGTAAATACAGCCCTAAGTGAAAATTTCAAAATTTTGCCCAATTAGCTATTTGTCCTCCCTGGTATCATGTGACTTGTTAGTGTTACAAGGTCTAAGGTGTGAATTGGGAGCAGGTGTGTTAATGTGGTGTTACTGCTCTTATACTCTCTCATACTGGTCACTGGAAGTTCAACATGGCACCTCATGGCAAAGAACTCTGAGGATCTGAAAAAATATTTTTTGCTCCACAGTAAGACGACCTGGGTTATAAGAAGATTGCCAACACCCTTAAACTGAGCTGCAGTATGGTGGCCAAGACCATGCAGTGGTTTAACAGGACAGATTCCTTCCAGAATAGGCCTCACCATGGTCGACTAAAGAAGTTGAGTGCAAGCGCTCAGCATCATATTCAATTCAATTCAATTCAATTCAGTTTATTTATATAGCGCCGATTCACAACACATGTCGTCTCAAGGCACTTCACAAAACTCAGGTACATACATTCCAATTAGTCCTAACCATTGAACAGTGCAGTCAGATTCAGTTATTTATTCAAATTGGATAAAAAGTTTTTTTATCTAAGGAAACCCATCAGATTGCATCGAGTCAGAGATTTGTAGCAGTCACTCCTCCCGGATGAGCATGTAGAGACAGTGGACAGTCACTGGCGTTGACTTTGCAGCAATCCCTCATACTGAGCATGCATGTAGCGACAGTGGAGAGGAAAAACTCCCTTTTAACAGGAAGAAACCTCCAGCAGAACCAGGCTCAGTGTGAGTGGCCATCTGCCACGACCGACTGGGGGTTAGAGAGAACAGAGCAGAGACACAAAGAGAACAAAGATGCACTGATCCAGGAGTACTTTTGTATGGGAAGGAAAAGTAAATGTTAATGGATGTACAGGGGTTGGACAATGAAACTGAAACACCTGGTTTTAGACCACAATAATTTATTAGTATGGTGTAGGGCCTCCTTTTGCGGCCGATACAGCGTCAATTCGTCTTGGGAATGACATATACAAGTCCTGCACAGTGGTCAGAGGGATTTTAAGCCATTCTTCTTGCAGGATAGTGGCCAGGTCACTACGTGATACTGGTGGAGGAAAAACGTTTCCTGACTCGCTCCTCCAAACACCCCAAAGTGGCTCAATAATATTTAGATCTGGTGACTGTGCAGGCCAAGGGAGATATTCAACTTCACTTTCATGTTCATCAAACCAATCTTTCATCAGTCTTGCTGTGTGTATTGGTGCATTGTAATCCTGATACACGGCACCACCTTCAGGATACAATGTTTGAACCATTGGATGCACATGGTCCTCAAGAATGGTTCGGTAGTCCTTGGCAGTGACGCGCCCATCTAGCACAAATATTGGGCCAAGGGAATGCCATGATATGGCAGCCCAAACCATCCCTGATCCACCCCCATGTTTCACTCTGGGCATGCAACAGTCTGGGTGGTACGCTTCTTTGGGGCTTCTCCACACCGTAACTCTCCCGGATGTGGGGAAAACAATAAAGGTGGACTCATCAGAGAACAATACATGTTTCACATTGTCCCCAGCCCAAGATTTGCGCTCCTTGCACTATTGAAACCGATGTTTGGCATTGGCATGAGTGGCCAAAGGTTTGACCCTGTGGAGCTCCCGACGGACAGTTCTGGTGGAAACAGGAGAGTTGAGGTGCACATTTAATTCTTACGTGATTTGGGCAGCCGTGGTTTTATGTTTTTTGGATACAATCCGTGTTAGCACCAGAACATCCCTTTCAGACAGCTTCCTCTTGCATCCACAGTTAATCCTGTTGGATGTGGTACGTTCTTCTTGGTGGTATGCTGACATTACCCTGAATACCCTGGCTCTTGATACATCACAAAGACTTGCTGTCTTGATCACAGATGCGCCAGCAAGACGTGCACCAACAATTTGTCCTCTTTTGAACTCTGGTATGTCACCCATAATGTTGTGTGCATTTCAATATTTTGAGCAAAACTGTGCTCTTACCCTGCTAATTGAACCTTCACATTCTGCTCTTACTGGTGCAATTTGCAATCAATGAAGACTGGCTACCAGGCTGGTCCAATTTAGCCATGAAACCTCCCACACTAAATTGACAGGTGTTTCAGTTTCATTGTCCAACCCCTGTAGCTCCTTCAGTCGTTTCACCTAGAAAGAAAGAACAGATAAACTCTGAGCCAGTTTTCAAGGTTAGAGTCTGAAAGAGAGCACATGGAGTTAGTCACAGCAAAAGCTCAGTCAATTGCCATGTCTAGGAGAGAGAAAGGGTTAAGCTCTGAAAGACAGGGCCATGTGGATCATCGGTAGAGGGTGAGCATTAAGTTGTTGCCAGCAGAAGCAGAAAGGTGTCACAGGTAGACAAAGAGTCAGGCCAGGTGTAGCTTCTTGGAAGAGAAAAGAGAGAGAACAAAGTTAAAAGCTGAAATAACAGCAAATAATGCAAAATTGTAGAGCAGTGTGAGAATGTAGCGAAGAGGGTGAGAGTGGTCATTATGTCCTCCAGCAGCCTAAGCCTAATAACTACTAGCCAGAATAACTACAGAGATAGCTTAGGACAACTTAAGCCACTCTAACTATAAGCTTTATCAAAAAGGTAAGTTTTAAGCCTAGCCTTAAAAGTAGACAGTTTGTCCGTCTAGAGCCCACTGATGGTCAGTGTTATACTAAAAACCACAAAAAATCATAAAGAAATTGTCTTGCTTTTATTCTGGCATTTAGCAAAAATAAATCATTTTGGTAATCCTAACTGAACTTAAAGAGAAACAGCTTAGTCTGATTTAATGTCAGACGCAGAAAACATACTGGCATACTGTTTACTTAAACATTACCTGTGTTAAAACATTGTAGCATCTACATGCAAAAAATCTAAACTGGTATACAGTCTGAGCAAAGCGACAACAAACTGTTAATAAAATTTTTTTTAGGTTATTTGCGCTTGCCATAATCCATCACTCCTCATTCAACTGTGATAATACATCCAAAAACCTGCAAAAATTAGATGTATTTACTGAGTAAGGTCAGCCTGTACTTTTTTTTTTATCCCTTTTTACACTAATAAATCCTAAATAACCTTCTTCTTCTGTTGGAGTACAAGTGAGTAACCACAGAGGGCAAGAAGCAAAGTGGCTTCATTGAATAAATCACGCATTCTTAATCCTCAGTCCCCTTAGGCCTGGCCAGCTCTCTGCTGGGAGTTTTTCCATTTGAGGTTATTTAAACTCTGTTGTGCTGCGCTCCAAAGAGAAAATCTGGCAAAATGCAGTAGGAAGGTTGCTGATTAGGATTTGGGACTAGTGGTAGGTCACAGCTGGCATTTGATTTCAAATATGCAAAAACAGCAGACGTGAATTACAGCTAAATGTAACAGGCTGAAATGCTTATGAGGTATTACACAGAAAATAGATAATTATCAGAAATGTTGCTCTTTATACTTAATTACATGTGATGATTGTTATCACATAATGACAGTCAGGGAACAAAATGACCAATAGCTGGAAAACTTTTCTAAACACAATGTAATTTTTATTTTTGAAGGATAAAGAGTAGTGTACATAAATGAAATCTTTAAGCAAGAATTCAAATTAATAAAAAGTCACACCATTGGGCAGCCAGGTTATTACCTGCTACAGGGTTTAATAAAAACATTTGATAGTCTAGCTGTAGCATCCTGAAACAAAGCTGCTCTTTGTTGTTCAGCATTCTCACAATCCAGCCTAAAATTGCTCAAAGGCTTCTGCAGAAAACTGCAAAGTCTTTGGTGGATCCACAAACTGGAGAGGTGATGAGGTCTAAGCAAACATTGCACAGCAACTGAGGATATGGAATTACAGCCTGGGAGGATCAAAGCTGGGAATGAGATGACATGCTTCTCCTAGCCTATATCCCTCTATCTCTGTAACACATGGAGGAAAGACAGAAAGAAACAAGCCAAGTTTTCTCCTTTCTAGCCCCCTGTTCCTGGAAGCACAAACACCTTTTTGAGATGCTGCTAAATGTTTTCTCTGTTCTGTAACACGGATTTGTTGATGGAAAGCTGCTGTTTTTGTTTTGTGATAAACTGTCAGAAACTTGTGAGCGTTTGTATGAAACATTTGCAGTGTCATCCAGTAGGTGTGATCAGCATGAAATTATGTCTGTTTCAACACATTTCTAGTGTTGTCAACAAGGATTAAAATGCCAGTGAAACTCTCCGATGTTGATAGAGCTTACTCCCTTTAGTTTGTTGTTCCAATTAAAAAAGGTATCATTTTGGATAATTACAGACAAAGGTTTAATGTTGTGCTATTTGTAATTTTTGTACGCCATACTGGCACATACAATGCCTTGTAAAAGTATTCCTGTTACATACACATTCAGCCCCAACCCCACCCCTGAGTCAATTACGGCTGCAAGTCTTTTGGGGGTTGTGTCTACCAGCTTTGCACATCTAGGCTGAAATTGTGTTTGCAAAATAGCTCAAGCTCAGTCACATTTGATGAACATCAGTTTTTAAGACCTGCCATAGATTGACAATTTAGGCCTGGACTTTGAGTGGGCCATCCTCAAAACATGAATAATTGTCTCATGCAATTGGTTTTCCTCCATCTACTCATGATCTCTAACCAGTTTGCCTGTCCCTGTTGAAGAAAAGCATCCCTTACAGTTTGATGCTGCCATCAACATATGTATTTCATGGTGGTGATAGTGTGTTCAGGGTATTGTGCAGTTTTATATTTTTCTCCGAGCATAGCATTGAGGTTAAATAGTTAAATTTTTGTCTAATCTGACCAGAGCTCCTTCTCACACAAACTTACTATGTTCCCTACATGGCTTGTGGCAAACTATAAAAATGACTTGGGACATTTCTTAGTTACGTTTGCGGTTGTGCCATGCTCTTTCCACTTTTGGATGATGGATTAAATAGTGTTCAATTTAAAGCTTTGAATATCTTGTTTAAACTAACCCTGCTATAAACTTCTCCACATCTTCATTCCTATCCTGTCTGGTGTTTTCCCTCGGTCTTCATTATGTTTTGTGTTCACTAATGTTCTCTAACAAACCTCTGATTCTAGAAACAGAACAGTTAGATTTATATTGAATACTAAAACATACATAGATCAACACTATCTAGAAATTTTTTGTCACTGTATAAATATATAATTCCACAGAATTATATTAGTTTCAGAGCTTACAAAACCTAGTTTTCCCCAAAGGTTTATTGGAGTGATTACAAATCTTTCTTAATTTTATTATATGTCCTTGTCATTGGAATTCATAGAGTAAAGCTAAAATCTCTCTAATTCTTTAAACGGCCCGTTAACAATGTCTGCTGTTCAATTGGTGTGGTGTCTCTTTTTAAATACCAAAGAGTGACCCAATGCAATACAGACAGCTGATCATTTCAAGTGACATTTAAAGGTAAAAGGATTGAGCTCATTTTCTGTAATTCATGAACTTCACATTAATATTCAGAACTGAAATATATCCAAATGTCAGTTGCTGATATATTGAATCTGATAGACAAAACCCAAGAAAAGACCGAACCCTACCGTTAAAAAAGGATGGTGTTGACTGATGTTATTTTGTTAAAAAGCCAATGGCATTAAACCCAAATGACTCAAGGCATATTGAAAAAATAAGATGCACAACCCAAAGACAAGTATTGTCTGTTGCTCAAATATCATATGACAAGGACAACAAACTACTAGGAATCCAATCCAGGCAAAGGGCCCAGGTTGTGTGTAGATCCGTCACAATCAGACCAAAATGCCACGGCTGACAAAGTTCTTTTCCAGATACTTTGGGAAATCAATGTGATGAAAAGGTTCATTTCCCCCAAACCCTAGATAGCTGTGCTGCTGTTCATTCTGCTTAGGCAGAAACATAAATCTGTACCGTGACCTCGTGGATGATGCAGCCTTGTAGCATGGCAGCTAAATGACATAGCAGGAGTGAATCTTTGAATGAGGCCTTGCCAAGATTGCTTGTTAAACTTATTGCTTAGACCTTTGCATGTAATGTTTTATTTATTTTCCTGACAGAACTTAGCTCTACCTACCATAATGCCTTGCAAAACTGTTAATGCCCCTTGGACTTTTCTGGCATTTTGTCACGTAGTAAAAAACAACATTAATGGATTTTAATTGGGATTTTTGTGAAACTAAACAAAGTAGCCTGCAAAGTCACTGCTTTAAAAAAATATTTAAATGTAAAAAATGTGACGCTCATTTGTAGAAAGCCCAGCCCCTTTTACTCTTTTACCCCTAAATACTTCCAGTACAACCAACTATCTTCAAAAGTAACCCAAATAGGTAAAAGTCCACCTGTTTGTAATTTAATTGTATTATTAAAACAGCAGTTCAATAAAGGCCTCACATTTTTGGGTGAACATTACTGAAGAAACTGCTTCTTGAACCACAAGGAACATACCAGACATTTTAGGCATCAATTGTGGAGAAGCATAAAGCAGGGTTAGGTTATAAAAAATATCTCTTGAACATCTCTTGGAGCACCGTTAAATCTATCAATGTAATATAACAGTCTATGGCACAACTGCAAAAATATGAAGACATGGCCATGTGACTAAGCTGAAAGCATTTATCAGAGAAACAGCTAAAAGGCCATGGTAACTTTGGAGGAGCTGCAGCGATCCACAGTTTGTGTGTTAGTATCAGTTGTTAAAAAAAGTCATGTAAAGCATGCAGTAAACATGTGAAAGGAAGATCTGTTTAGACAGAAAAAAATGACGGTTTTTGCCTATATGCAAAATACTGTGTGTAGCAGAAAACACCATGAACACACCATTTCCAACATGAAAAATGCTATGGAGGTATTATGCTTAGGGGATTCTTTTCTTCAGCAGAATTACCTAAGAAATGTCAGGCTTTTGTTTGTAAAAATAATTTATTAATGCATCATTTTATTTCTACTTTTACAATTATGCACTTGTCTAAAAATAAAAATTAAAAAATCGCTCAATATATTAAGAATTGTGGCTGTAAAGCGACAAAATCTGAAAAAGTTCAAGGGATCTGAATACTTTTGCATTGAGTGGAAGACAAAACACCCTCATGACACAGTTTGTAATTTCTTTGTCAATGTTAACCATGAAAGCTGGAACTTGTTCAGTTTTAGTATGTCCAAAAATAGGACAATAGGACTGTCATTAGAATTAATTTCGATAATAATGGCGTGTTTTTAGACATTTTTACGGTTGGTTGACAGCCAGGTCAGATTTGTCCTTAGATAGCAGGAGACAGAATCTAGAATTACAATCATGACATGAGATTCACTTCATCTTTAGCACTCAGATGCTATTTTTTTCCTAACCTCAAACAATGAAAGATTTTCTGAAAGCCTAGACATAAAAAGTACATTTTACATACATCCATTACTTTTGGAACCAAGCTGAGAGTTCTCAGGTTCAGTCAAAATATTTTACATCCTTGTTCCCATGTCACCATTTTTGCATGGCCTATTACAACTTTGAGCTAGTCTTGAAATGTGAAAGCGCTAGTTGTCCTTCAGCAAGAACACAGAATTCTGGCAAGCACCCCCTGCCTGCTTTCCATCCATGGGCTCCACTCTTTGCAATTAGAGGGTGTTTGCTGCTGGCTGTGCTCGCTTGGTGGCTGTGTGGGCGATTTTGGATAAGTTCCAAGTATATAGTGGTGCAGGCAGGGGGCTCTTCTGCACCACACATGTGGCTACAATTAACAGAAGGAAAGAGCCTTGTTCCAGAGGGCCATTGTCACTGCCTGCTCACTCAGAAATCCCACAGAGCAGATGCTGCTCAAATTAGACTAATTTTCAGTGCTTGAAGTGGTATACCAAAGAAGGAGGAAATCTCTTAACACATATCTGATTCAATGAGGGAGAAATGAGACTGAGAATATTTGCGCTTTTCTTAGACCCTTAACATATAAGCTTCATTGCACACTGTGAGACTGTACAGGAGCATCCTAAATTAGATCACTGAAAAGTTAATTTATTTCAGCAATTCAATTTTAAAATGGAAACCCATATTTTATACAATCATTACATGCAGAGTGATAACTGAAATGTTGCTCTTAAATTTGATGAATATACAGTACCTTACAGCTAATGAAACCCAAAGTTTCAGTTCCTCAGAAAAATGTTATGTCACATAAGTAAAAAAAAGAAAAGTTTTTAAATACATAAATGCTATGTTATAGCCATGTTATGGGCTACACGATTATGGGGAAGACTGCTGACATGACAGTTGTCCAGGAGGAAGCCACTGAAACCCTCAACAAAGAGAGTAAGCGACACTAGGACATTGCAAAACAAGCTAGAGGATCAAAGCACATTATTGGAAAGTTGAGTGAAAGGAAGACGTGTGGTAGAAAAAGATTCACAAGCAACATCAATAACCATAGACTTGAGAGGAAGCAAAGCCCATTTAAAAGTATGAGGAAGATTCATAAGTCATGGACTGGGGCACATTCCTTATGTTAAGCCACTTCTGAACCAGACACAACATCATGAGCATCTTATCTGTTATAAGGAGAAAAAGGACTGGACTGTTGCCCATTGCTCGAAGATCATATCTTCAAATGAATCTACATTATGCATTTATGAAATTACTTAAATAAACTTACTTTTCTTTGTTATCTCACATTATTGAGATACAACTGTATTCACAAGTGAAGAGTACACAGCCAGAACTTAGCTTTTATCAAAACAAACCTGAAATTATTTACAATTTGTTTGTTATTCTAATAAGCTTATATAAATAGTATATAAATATGATTTGTCAAACTAGATCCAGTGTTTTTACATCCCAGAGCTATTTCTCACATTAGCAATCATAGCAGCGTGTATGGTGCCACAATGGGAAATTCACATTTCATTGAAGCTACAAGTAAAGCAGTATGCTTAAAAGCCCATTAGTCCCTTAAGAGGACATTAGCTTTGACCATGAGGCCCCTTTCTGCATTTTGTTCCTTGTAAAAACATTAACTGAAAAGTAAACACCACTTTAAAGAACAAACTTGTAGCTTCTTACCAGTGAAAAATATGTATTTTAAAGACAAAGAATGTTGTAATAATAATAATAATTATACTAATAATAAAAATATTTTAACAGATATTTCTTAAAATGAACAGTAAATGTTGTGTATTTACTAGATTTGTGATTTAAATGTGCTTTTACTGGGGCTCACTCCTGTAATTGCATCCTTGGTAATTATCCTTCATTCTCTCAGGCTAATGAATGTTTTAATGCTCGCATTAGAGCATTCATTTAGCACATAACAGCATTTTGATTACAACAAGCCAATTAAGATCAATTTTGCTTTGTGACCTTTATGATTCATTCTGAGATCCCCAATTAAATATCATGAATGATGAACCATGAACTTAGAAAAGATGGGACTGAAATTGAGAAACGGACAATGTAATAAACAGTGATGTAATTTTGGTGCTTGAAACATAAATCTCTGGTACATATATAATATTTATATAGTTATACATCTCCACATTGCAGCACATGCTGTTGATTAAATTAGTTATCTTCCTTCCACATGAAATCCACAGTCGTTTTTAATGATTGTATTATTCATATTCACGATATCTGATGAGATTCTGTATGGCTTCATGAATGTCATTACCATTCTCTATAGCCTCACTAGCATTTTATCGTTTTCCCACAGAACCCAGAGTGAAATAAATCATAATGAAGGCTGCAAAGGACAGCTCTGTTCTCATTTGTCCTGCTCAGTAATAATATTTCACAACATTGGTGACTTATAATAGGGATAATTCAACGAAAGTCATATGGTCTGAATTACTTTTTTTATTTCGGCATCCCACCAAAGTGCTGGTCCACAGCAGTGACCACTAATTGGCCTAATGAGTGAGGAAAGCAACAGCCTAACTATTAAGCCAATTTATCCTTTCTTTCTCAAGTCTGTACAGGAAGCAGATCTTTGCCATGGTGTAATCTAAAACCTTTGTGGTGGTCACATTCCACCTAGACTTGGATATACATAATGCATGAGACTGAGCAGACCAAGGAGCAAGCTGGCATGATATAAGACAAGGAATGTCTTGACTAATATGCAGAGAGGTTCCAACCCATGATCTCGCATCGCACCTGAAAATCCACAAAACTTAACTAAGATTATTCTGGGATGTCAGGGGATCTTCTCATAAACACATCGAACCTTAATGGTCCCCTGCTAATTTCTGTTATATCATAAAGTTATGGTCTACCTTTTTTTTAATATCACATTGGCAAAATGAACAAAATTTTACTTACAGTAGCAAACATTGCACCCGATTTAGTTATACTCAACTGAGAAAAGTTCTCAGCTCTGTTTGTGCAATTTGTAGAGGGTGTGATGTTCAGGATATAACAGTAGACTTGTATCTCATCTCTATGCCTGCTGTTCTGGTATGTCACATAATTGAGGTGATAGCAGCCAAATGCAGTGTTTACAGCTGGCAAACACACAACAGAATCAATCAAATGAAAAACATCAAAATGGAATATATATTGATTTGTATGGATTTAAGTTCTGAAGACAACCATTGGCCTTGCCACCACTAGTCTCAGCCCTTGTTCTCATATCTGTCATGGTTAATGGATTATCAGAGTGTTATTCTGCATGAACGGTTTGCAGCGGAAACGCCTCTTCTGTCTGAGTTGTATTCCTCAAGGAAAAAGCCTCTCTGACAGGATGAAAATGCATTAGGATTCACAATGGAATCTGTTTAAAGACACTCATCCATCATGTTTGCTAAAGCTAACAAATTACTCTAAACCACTGATCTTTGTATCAGCCTCAACTTTTAGCTAGCTACAGTCTTACAATCTCATATGACATCTGTTGACTCAAAAGTTCACAATGCAGGAAACAAATATTCCTCTTTTTGCACTCTTTTTGAAAATTCAAATTTTGGTGTAGTGTATTGAATATTCACAATATTTTAAACCTTTTTTTGTTTGTTTTTTTGTAATATTTGCACACATGTTAAAGAGAAATGGCAATTCTGGTCACTTCAATGGTCAGTCTATCTTTTGTACATTCCAATGCTGCCACCTAATTCAAAATTAACCAAATTATAGAAAGATCAGATTTTATTGTACTTTACTGTATCACTTTAGAAATTATGGTAGCTAGTCTCAATTAAATTTAAAAGGGCATTTTAACACTTCTGGCCCTCAGCTTTTTTTAAACATAAAACACATCAAGGGAATTGCTGTTATCGTTCATACTAAGCTAGAGGGAACGAGATCAAGTACATTAAAAAAAACGTCAAAGAGTCAAATTGTTTAGCTTACAGAACCACACATCCAAAGCTTTGGCATTGAATCTTTCTGAGGTGACTGAAGGGGACCTTTATAGTCACCCAAAACAATTGTACAACATGGAGAGACAAACAAGGACTCCAAGCATCTGAGAAAACTGATTGTAAACTGATGTATCTGGTAGGTACAAACAGATAGTTTGAAGAATTAAAACTGATAATGAGGTAATGCATCATTGCTGCCATAATTTAATCTACTCAGTCACAGCAATTCATGAAGTTTTTATCAGAGAAAGTGAGCAGGGCTTCCTTAAACTCAACAGTTTCATGTTGAAAGTCAGCATGAGGTTAAATGCAGCATTCTTCACTGGTTCTACAAGAGGCCAAAACAAGTAAGAGGATAGTTGCAGCTCAATGCCAAGCAATTAACTGGTGATTTGGCACAGCAGACATATCTTTCCAGGTGTCCCACATTGTTCTACATATGAATCTTGTGTTGTTCAACGCCTCCCATTTCTCCTGATAGCCTCCCGGGCATCGCATTAGTTATGCCAATAAAGATTTTTATTTGGCTGTGGGAGATAGAGAGGAAATGTTCCCACAGTTAGCTCTGTCAACCTCTACTGGCATTAACAGCATTAATTTTGTCATCCTTATTGCATTGCAAAAGAAGTTTTCCCTGTAATATAAATTGGTACCCAAGATGAGCAAAACGCCATTGTTTATTTTGCTCTTCAAGCTCTACTGAAAAAAACTGAAAGGCAATGATTATGAGTGTTTTTTTAGAGGAATTATGAAGCAGTTTCTGTAAAACCTTTTAAACAAAATGCCTCATCGAATTCAGATCATACCATTCTGCCTGATGGACTGGAAAAGTGGATGGTATTGTTTGGTAATGTGCTAAATTGGTTCATATCTTCTCAGCAGACTGGTACGTCTTTTTGTCTTTTCACAAACTGTTATTTGATAATTGTCAAATAAGTGAAGAAAGAACAGGTGTGGAGTTCCTCAAGGCTGCATTCTTGGGCCACTTTTATTGAATATCTACATGCGTTCCCTAGCTCTGAACAAAAAGTATTAGAACATCCCTTACCCACTGTATGAATGTGTATGATTTCCCCAAATGACCAAAGTCATTTACAGTTACTGAGTAAGTGGGTTAATGATATCAGTGAGCAGATAGGGCACAATTTCCTCCATCTCAATACAGCAAAGACAGAGCATCATTTTTTGCTCCTAAAAATGCATGGTTAGACTTTACCATACTCAATGAGGCTAAAAACCACAGAGCATGCAAGAAACATATGTATAGTTAAGGACTGAGACCTAAATTGTGAAAACCAACAAAGTGACAACAAAGTCTACAACCTTCTCCCATCTTACAAACATTGCAGGAATAAAGGGTTTTCTATCATAATGGAACACAGAAAAGACAATGCACGCTTTCCTTTTCAGCAGGTTAGATTATTGTAATATAAACAGTTGATAAAACTGATCAAAAATGGTGCTTGACTCCCTGTTTGTAAAATAACATATTCTAAAACCTTGTTTTTGGTCTTTAAAACACTGAAGGATTAGGCCAGAATGCATCTCAGACTTACTTATCAGGTATGTAGACCCATCAGGCCATCAGAGACCTGTTCAGTGCATGTTCCCAGGACAAGGACTGACCAAAAGGTGGCTGCATTGAGGTTCTATCTTTGTGTACTCCCTGAAAATCTGAGATTTGCAGAAACTGTCAGCTCCCTTAAATCATAACAGAAAACATTATCAAAAAGTTTATCAGTTATTTCTATTTCTGTTTCTTTTTTGAATTCTTAATTGTTGCTATCATCCATTTAATGCATTTCTTGTTTTTTTAATCATATTCTTTACCTTTATTCCTTTTTCTTCTACTAAAGCACTATTATTTTGTGGATGAATGCTGCTATACAGATGAACTTGCCTTACCTTAATTTATAGTACACCAAGATGCATAAAATAACCTGTTTAGAAGAGGAATAGGTTCTGTTCTTTGATTTCTACGTTAATTCACGTCCTAGTTCTCTAGGACACATACTACGTTAATTCACATCCTCAGGGCACACCCACACCATTTACACAAGAGGATCTGTTTAAGATTCAGTTAACTTTCATTTAATTGTATTTGGAAGCAATTCCATCTAATAAAACACCTTAGACCTCATTACTAAATCCAATCAGTAGTGAGGGAGGAAAGTATTTCTTCAAACCAGACTGTGACTCTCATTCTCCTGGTTTGCTGTGGCATCTTCCTTTCCCCATCAATTGTTATTCAAAGGGAAAGTTCATCTTCAATCACTGAACCAATGATATTGCATTAGCAGCTACAGCAGAAATGAAATGGGTAATATGCTGTGAGAAACACTGATAGATGAGCACTTCGACCCTTACAAAACCAGTCCTCTATTACACTCCCTTTCACCCCAATTCTAATTTATCAAATGCAGACTTTTGTCACCTTTAAATTAGATTTGGCTTGTGAGAGCATGTTATGTTTCATCCTAGCTGAGGCCATGTTTCATAAGGTTGCAACACTCTACTTCCACATTAGAGTGATATCAAAACAACAATGCAAATTTAGGGCAGCAGAGACACTAATTAAGACCAATCATCTCAACATCCACAGGCACTACAATGCTGTAAACGGCACAGTGAGTGTTGCATGATTACAAAAGTGCAATATAAAAACAGTCTATTCCTGCTTAGTCTTCGCCCTGGGACATCAACAAAAAGAAAAAAAATAACATTGAAAGTTTCTTCAGAATTAGGAGTAATGAATGCATTTCCCTTTTATCATGTCTCTGTAGTTTATTCAGTCAAACTGTGTGCTCGCAGGCAGAAAAGACGGGACATGTTTGAACATTCAGAATTTTAAAAATAATTTGAATAGATGCTGATGTAATTTAATCTGTCAAAGACATATTTATCACATCCTAACATTTCATCATTTCAGTTTTTCTCATGACTGGATATATCACTCACCTTTCTTGTCCCCAAAAAACAGAGTTTGTTGTGCAGGGTTTGACCACTGGAGGGAAGTGTTATCATTATAATCCACACGACAGGTCATGTTGGCAGTGCCCCCCTCCACCACCGTCACATTCTGAGTGATGGGGAACTGACCCTGGCTACCTGTGGGATTATAAGACAAAGCTTGAGATCACTGCTCTAAGAAGAATCAGTTTTAAATTGCATTTCACTCTTTTTTTAAATTAGATTTTTTCACTCAAATCTAACATCAAAGTTATCTCATAACTCCCAGTTACAATATTCTCCTCAGTATATCACAAAAGGCTTTCAACAGCTTTTGCAGCTAAAGGACTGATGTTACTTTTTCTGGTGACAACAATAGTAGGTGTTAGTCACCCAGACTTCCTTCTGTGTTGCCTTATTGCAAGGACCTAATTGGTAGCATGGCCTAATTAGAGGTAGTCATGTTCTGTTGCAGAGTGAGGAGCTGCAGCTGGGTGGTAAATTGACACATAATCCCAGACACTGTGGACCGTCGATCAGAGCGACTGCCGTGCCCCAGAACAGCCGCTTGTTGCACTGCGCCAAATACATCCAAATGAGACCTAATCACCCAGCCTTGCTGGATTTTACCTTCTTATTCCACATTTGTACTTGTCGTCTCAGCAAAGTCCCCCTAATTAGATTGCAGAAGTATTTTTATCCTGTATGCGTTTTATTGAACCCTAGCTTCAGAAACACGTCTTAAACTAATACTCCTTTGAAGGCTGTTGTGGTTTTTCTTTTCAAAAAAGCCAAAATCCACCCTTTTAAGGATGTCAGTAAGCAAAAGTTGCATTAGTGCTCTTGAATTCATTTTGAGGCTTTATAGGATGGCGAAGCTAAGAAGATTTACATGTTTCTCTGGATTTAACAGATCTGCTTTTCTTTCCATCGGTACACCTATATGTCCCTGGATTTGAAGGTGACATTGTCTTTGCCTTTCCTAGCTACAGTTCACCGCAGGGATGTTTCACCTTAGGGAGCAGCTGTCTGCCTCATTAGTCCCACTCACACATGGGTGAAGACGATGGTGGGAGAGCCAAAGATCTGTAGACCTTCCTTGACCTAGATTGTACTGATGAAGCCCATTGTCTGCATGAGGTGAGGGGAAGTTTGACCATGAACAGTGATTGAAAATCATTCAATCAGACCTGCTAAAATTCTTTATGGGCTTATTTATTCTGTTTGATGTATCTTCATATCCTTTTAAAAAACTGTAATTTTTAAAATGTACTGTGCACATTTTTAAAGTTATATAACTTCTTTCATCATATTTTTATTTTTTCAGTATCATCAATATGCATGTTAGTAGTACAAATGCAACAGACGGAAAAGTAAAGTAGTAGGAAAAGAAGTCTTAAATACACTGTTTTCACACTATCTACTGTTCCGGTGTTTTAAAATAATAATCTAAAAGCAGTGGCATGCATCTGTATTCAGCTCCCTTTACTTTGATACTCCTAAATTAAATCCAATTAGTAAGTAAGAAAGTAAGCAAAATGTATTTATATAGCATCTTTCACAGACATGGCATCACAAAGTGCTTTACAATAAAATAAAATAAAAGGAAATTGTACATATAGTTATATAATTAAACATTACATAAATATATAAAACCAAAACATAAAAAGTAAACAGATTCCACTTGTGTGTATTTTCTAACAAGCCTCAGAGGTTTGTTACAGAACATCAACAGCATCATGAAATCCAGGGAACATATCAGACTGGCCAGCGATAAAATTGTGGAGGTGTTCAAAGAAGGATTAGGTTAAAAAATGATATCTCAAGCTTTGAGCATCTCTCAGAGCAATGTTCAATTCTTTATTCAAAAATGGAAAACAAATGGCACAACTGGAAATAGAACAAGACCTATTCCTGACAGGCCAGACAAAGAGAGCATTGATTAAAGAATCAGCCAAGAGGATAACCCTATGGGGACCTAGAGCTGGAGAATTGTTGCAGCTCCTCCAGAGGGAACAACTGAGAGAACAACTATTAGTAGTGCACTCCACAAATCTGACAATCTGGAAAAATGGCAAGAGGAAAATCACAAGAATTGTTGTTATGCTGTTTGCCACAAGCCAATAGAATGAATTTAAGCAACAAGTTTAGCCTCTACAAGTGTAAAGCTGATAGAGACAAACTCTAAAAAATCTGCAGGTGTAAATGCTGCAAAATGTGGTTCTATTGAATCCATGGGCTGCTTTATTGCCTTCAAACTTTTTATATTTTAATTTGCAAGAAAATTTGAAAAGTATGTTTCCCTTTACTTCTTCATAATCATGCAGTACTTGCTTATGACCTGTAATTACCCCGCACCCCACCCCCCAACCTACAATAATTGGAAATTTTTGGTTTTAACAAAACAAAATGTGAAAAAGAGCTGTGAGTACTTTTGCAAGCCATTGTCCTTTGGAGTTTTTTGTTTCAAGCCCTCAAACAGTGGAAATATACAGGCTTAAACATATGAATCACATATATAATCAAGCCTGACATGGATCATGAAAACGTTTTAGTTTTCATACTACTGGCTACTTTCTGAACTGCTCAAATTTCTTTAACGACCCATCATAACCTCTACTGCTTACACACAAAAAAAATAAAAAAAAACACAAAAACAGAACCACGCATTGAAAGTATCCAGTGCTTCTTTGCTATAGCATGGTTTAGGTAATTTGTGCTCTCAGAAGGTAGGGTCAGGACAAATCAATACCATTTTTTTCTCTGTGATCACCTTTACTCTGTGATGAAACATCTTCATCCAGATGGGAGTGGCCTCTTCCAGGATGAGAATGCCCCTATCCATAGGGTCACTGAATGATTTGATGAGTGTGAAAAAGGTGAATCATACATTTTTAGTCTATGCTGTCTCCAGAGCTCAATCAGGTTGTACACATAGGGCAGAATTCAGCTTGAAGTGTCAGAATGTGGACATATGTGTATCCACTAAAATTACTAAGATGACCCATGAGGGAGTATTGCTAGAAGATTGGTGTTCAGCTTCAACTGCAGAGGTCTAAAGACTTGGAATGTGAAACATGGTGAAATGAAACTGAACTGCTCTAGGTCAAACAGCTTACAAAGAAACTTTATGTAAATTGTTTGTCACCTGTCTGTACATAAAAACGATCAATATAGTAAAGAAAGAAATGCCATAAAGAAATTATGTATGACTTTTAAAAAAACTAAAAACAATGTTCTAAATTAATCAAAAAATATCTTGCTTTATTACCCCGTTAAGGACCAGTTTTTAAATTTAGGAAATGTGTTTAATGTTGGATTTTGATTTTTGTATCCTAGGAGATACAGACATGTCACAAACTGTGGACAAGAAGGCTATCAAGAAGCATCTGCATCTTATATCAATGGATACATTTTTGGTGGTGGGGGTAATGAAATAATTTTCAAATGTATTTATATGTGCCTGTCTATTTAAGGGTTAAATTATGTGTACAGTCTACGATTCAAATCTTGTTCATTGGCGTAAATATCTGCAACCCCGTATAAAAAACAGACGTGTGGGTGCGGCGTTGGTGGTGTAGGGTTTTCAGCGCGCGACCCATGTACAAGAGGCTTTGGTCCTTGATGAGGCAGTCCCAGGTTCAAGTCTTGGCCCCGGCCCCCGGCGACATTTGCATGTATTCCCCTCTCTTTCCTCCCCTGTTTCCTGTCTAAGTACCATCATAAAAACTCTGGGAAAAATAAAGGCCACTTGTGCTGCAAAAAAATCTTTAAAAAAAAAAAACAGATGTGAAATGGAATCATAGCTCTTCAAGAATATTTAATTGTTTTATTTAGTCACATTTAATTGTTTTATTTAGTCCTAAATAAATAAAAATAAATATATCTATATATATATGGCATCACACTATTTTTATTTAATAGGCCAATAATAAACATAGCATTTTTTTCCTGCAATTGTTTTAGAACATTTTCTAAGCTTAAGAAATGGGGAAAAGATGTAATCTTCCTGTAATCCTCCTATGATTCGGATGTCTAATTAAATACCTGCACGTCTCTTTCTGTAAGTTAGTCTGCAGTGGAATCTTCCAGACCTTGACAACCTGTTGCTACTAGTTCATTGACAGAAAAAACTGACCCAAAAAGAGATCAGTTCAAACACTAGAAATTATTAGAAAAACTCTTTCTAGATTGTTTGTACTATTTTACAGCAAGTACAACAAAATGGGAACCTTCTAAAAGTGAAACGTTCAAAGCATCAGGACGAAAAACTCAAAGCAATATGCAAAATAAAAGAGGCAAAACAATAAGAAATATGAATGGGCAGAAACAGAAGTCAGTTTTTGTAAGCAAATAGAAGAAATGAATATTCTAGTGGTGAATGAGCGAATGAAAATGGGATTCTATGAAGAATCCTGAATCTGCTTTGGTCAAGGACATGATGCTTGAACATTTTTTGGTGCCATTCCAATGGAACGTGTAAAGATGGCCTAAAGAAAACATGTACATTTCCACAGTTACTGAAAATTTGGGAGTGTCTCTTAATTATTAGAGCTGGATGAATGGTAGCCAGTACTTTCACATTTAATGCATAGCTAGACATTAAAATTATCTTAAAAGTAGTTTTGGTTATGAAGTCCTTTTTAAAGATGAGAATAGATCTTGCGCCCGAGCAAAGAGCATAAAAGCCTTTCTCCAGAGATATAAGGACAACTCAATACTGTGGCCGGAAGACCTCCAGATCTTAATCCTACTGGAAATTTATGGTGAGAGTTGATTTAAAAAGCATTCATGAACAGGCTCCATGCTGTAAATTTTCAACTCATGCTGTCATATAAAAGGCAAATAAGGTGCAACAAAGTACAAGCTGTGATGTCTTGCTTTGCAATCCTTTCATTTTTACCTCTGTACCTGATCTAAAAATAATGTGATAATAATTGCAATAATCTTTTTTTAAAAGAGCCTATGTTTTAAAAAGCCCCAACGCTAAACTATAAAATATAATAGTTTACCGTTATATGCTTTCTGTTTGCTACAAAGTAAAACAACTGAATGTACATCATCAAAAAGTAGCTTGATTCCTTATTTTTTAACATTAGTAATATACAGGGGTTGGACAATGAAACTGAAACACCTGTCAATTTAGTGTGGGAGGTTTCATGGCTAAATTGGACCAGCCTGGTAGCCAGTCTTCATTGATTGCACATTGCACCACTAGGAGCAGAGTGTGAAGGTTCAATTAGCAGGGTAAGAGCACAGTTTTGCTCAAAATATTGAAATGCACACAACATTATGGGTGACATACCAGAGTTCAAAAGACGACAAATTGTTGGTGCACGTCTTGCTGGCACATCTGTGACTAAGACAGCAAGCCTTTGTGATGTATCAAGAGCCACGGTATCCAGGGTAATGTCAGCATACCACCAAGAAGGATGAACCACATCCAACAGGATTAACTGTGGATGCAAGAGGAAGCTGTCTGAAAGGGATGTTCGCGTGCTAACCCGGATTGTATCCAAAAAATATAAAACCACGGCTGCCCAAATCACGGCAGAATTAAATGTGCACCTCAACTCTCCTGTTTCCACCAGAACTGTCCGTCAGGAGCGCCACAGTATCAATATACACGGCCGGGCTGCTATAGCCAAACCTTTGGTCACTCATGCCAATGCCAAACGTCGGTTTCAATGGTGCAAGGATCGCAAATTTTGGGCTGTGGACAATGTGAAACATGCATTGTTCTCTGATGAGTCCACCTTTACTGTTTTCCCCACATCCGGGAGAGTTACGTTGTGGAGAAGCCCCAAAGAAGCGTACCACCCAGACTGTTCATGCCCAGAGTGAAGCATGGGGGTGGATCAGTGATGGTTTGGGCTGCCATATTATGGCATTCCCTTGGCCCAATACTTGTGCTAGATGGGCACGTCACTGCCAAGGACTACCGAACCATTCTTGAGGACCATGTGCATCCAATGGTTCAAGCATTGTATCCTGAACGCGGTGCCGTGTATCAGGATGACAATGCACCAATACACACAGCAAGACTGGTGAAAGATTGGTTTGATGAACATGAAAGTGAAGTTGAACATCTCCCATGGCCTGCACAGTCACCAGATCTAAATATTATTGAGCCACTTTGGGGTGTTTTGGAGGAGCGAGTCAGGAAACGTTTTCCTCCACCAGTATCACGTAGTGACCTGGCCACTATCCTGCAAGAAGAATGGCTTAAAATCCCTCTGACCACTGTGCAGGACTTGTATATGTCATTCCCAAGACGAATTGACGCTGTATTGGCCGCAAAAGGAGGCCCTACACCATACTAATAAATTATTGTGGTCTAAAACCAGGTGTTTCAGTTTCATTGTCCAACCCCTGTAACTTTGCCTAAAAGACCATCTTTTAACTGTCCTATGGAATAAATGTATATGATTTTCTATTATGCAATTTACAATGCATCAGAAACAATAGAAAAATGCAATTAATAGTACATTATTCTTTTAAAAAACTAAATGAAATTCAAAAAGTTTTTTATTTTATTTTATCATCTGCAAAAAACACTGGAAAAAAAAAGAATTGCATAAATGAGTACATACCACCACTGTAGACCACTTAAATATACATAGGAAGGTCATGGTGGTGGAGCAGGGATAGAGCACATGACTCTGTGCAGAGGCCTTAGTGCTCGATGATGCCTGTCCTGGGTTTGAGTCCCAGCCTGGAGACCTTTACTGCATGTCTTCCTCCTCTCTCTTCCCCCCTCATTTCCTGTTAGTTCACTTTAAAATAAAGGTCACTAGTGCCACAAAAAATATGCATACGAAGAAAAGTAATATTGATAAAAACTCTAAAACCTTTTAAAACAATCCTAATGCACTCAAATGTGTGCTTCACCAATGATCAAAAATGATCAAATGATCAGCAATAAACCTCATGTGATGTGCCTTTGGAAGAAGTATGTGAGCTCAGCACACTAAAGGATTTCAGTATTGGGCATCAGCGTGTCTTTACCTCCTAGGGCCTCTTTTCTCTCGTGCTTTTAGTCTTTGAAATCTGAAATGAGCTTCACAATGAACATAGTCTTGTTGTCAGACTTGTTGTCAGTGTATCAACCACCCAGACCTCTCAGGTCTTCTGGCTTAAATCTACTCTGAATACCCAGAACCAGAACCAAACATGGAGAAGCAGGTTTTAGTGCTTATGCTCCACTAATCTGGAATAGACTCCCAGAAAACTGTAAAAGCACTGAAACCCTAAGTTGTTTTAAATCAAAATTAAAAACTCATTTGTTTAGAGTGGCCTTTGACTCTACTATCTAAACATTATTAGTTAAGTTTTTAGTCCAACTTTCCTTTAATTTTCTTATCAATCATTTTATCATTAATTTATTTTTTATTATCATCTTTTTAATTATTCATTTTTTTAATTAGCTTTATGCCACTGCAATGTACTTTTCCTATTATGTCTCTTTTCCTTTTTTTCATGTCTAGCACTTTAATCTAGCACTTTAATTTGTCTATATAAATAAACTTGCCTTGCCTTGCCAGTAACAATAAAAAGGTTTTACTGTTTAGTGTTTTCTTTACAAATGAAATGAGTCTGTCTCTTAACTGACCACAACCACCACTACCTCATACTAAATATACTGTATATACTAGATGGTAGATAGATAGATAGATAGATAGATAGATAGATAGATAGATAGATTAGATAAGATAGATAGATAGATAGATAATAGATGTTTAATAGATAGATAATAAAAGATAGATAGAAAAAGATAAAAATAGAAGATAGATAGATAGATAGATAGATAGATAGAAGAAAAAAGGCTACTCCAGTAAAAGCTGAACCTGGCAATATCACCATGAGCTAAGAGATTATAGTCCACACTCAGGTGGGCCACTGGCAGACTGATCATCAGTCACAATGTCAGCACACATGAGATTAGTCAAGCTGTTTGCTGTGCTTCACACATTTAGAATGCTGCTGACACATCTCTCTACGGTGACATTAACTTTCATACAGAATCGGGTGACTCTATCTCATGAATCAAATATTTACCTGCACAGCTAAAATACATTGAAATGTAAATCAGATGTGAAGATTGCTTCGCTGTAAACACAAATATTTGATGATTACATTTTGAACAGGAACCATAGAAGCAGATGTCAGCTAACACACAGCATAGACTAAACGTAGATGCTTCTTTTTCCTGTGAGGGATAAAGTCTGTGCAGCAGGTGTAGTCTGCAAAAACGAATACAGATGTTTAAAATGGCCAACAGTTGAGTGTATATTAGCAATAAACAGTTTCATTTCATCTCAGATGAGATTTTGCTCTAATCAGAATGCAGCTTAGACCATAGCCTGATGAAATCTGAGCTTGGGCAATATTAGAAACAAAGAATGGGATACTTAGGTTATTGATTCTGTGTGCTTTGTGGTCTGAGTCTATATGCAGAAAATGTGAGACTACACCTCAAGGGAGTGGTCAGAAAAAAAAACTGACAAATGGTTGTACATGGAGGACTTTATGGCTATTGTCTTTGTACCATTTTATTAGATTTTCTGGTGCATTTTTAAAAATGTTAGCATAATGAAATCCAGGTGCGTAAATAAATTTAACAAATCATCTAATGACCAGTGAGCCAGCTCATAAGAGAAACAGTATGAAGAACATCTCTGTTTAGCAGAACAGAGAGTTAGTGGGGGAAGAATGAGGCTTACCACCCCAAAAACCTTTCTCAGTTTCAGCTGACTGCACCAAATAATGGAAAGCAGTGGCTTGATGAATGGCTGGAGTGCAGTCAAGCACACCGCTGCAGAATAAACTGTAAACTGTGAGCGGGAGTGAAAGAAAACAAATAACTCAAAATATAGTTCCAGAAATGGCCTCATTCATTAGGGATTAATAACTACGATTCATTTTCCCGTGGAATGATTTCAAGGCAGTTATCAAGCAGCAAGTTCACCTCTCGTGCTTGATTTTTGCAGAGGCTTCTTTGCAAATAGAGGTGTTGGATGTGTTAGGCTCATCTCAGCATACTGATGAGATGTAGTAACTACATTGTCTGCCAGTGATAAAATTCTATGAAAAAAACCTGTTTCTACAAATCATCTTGTTTTGTCAAATTTTTTAAGTGAATCATTTATTACTCTAAAGCCATTTTAAGCTCTGATTGATCAAATGAAAGCCTTAGAATGTGATATTTTATCAAAGGGTAGTACAACCAACTGTGTTCGGTGTCGTGCGTGTATGCATTCATGAGTCAAAGTTAGTTTTTGAAAAATTTCAACTTAATAATGTGGATTTTAACATGAAGAACTTGAAGTGATTGCTGCTCGCACTTAAGTGAAAACATGACATTTCATTTGAGTGTAAACAAAAGATATTTATTGAGGGGGAGAACACACAAAGCAGTTTAATCCCCTCTTTTTTGCAGCTGTTTTGTTTCTGCAATTTACTTTGCTTTTACACTGGATTCACAAAGCAGTTTGCAATAAATACCTCCAGGAACAATCCCACCCATCATGTTAAGCATCTAGGAGATATTTGCAATTCAACACCACATCAACTGTACATGCTGAGAAGTGTTTTTGATCTATTTGTCCTTTAAAGTATCTTTAAGGCAAGCAATGACCCATAATATACTGAACAGCTTGACACACACACACAGGGATATTGATTGAATACGGACCAGAGAAAATATACTTTTAATGTACACTAATGTCATCTGGGTTAAATGGTAAATGGACTGAACTTATATAGCACTTTTCCAGTCATATAGACCACTCAAAGCACTTTACACTAGAGCCACATTCACCCAATCGCACTCACTAACGCTCACACATTCATACACCGATACGCAGATGTGTAGGCAACTTGAGGTTAAGTGCCTTGCCCAGGGGCACATCGACATATGGCAGGAGGAAGGTGGAATCAAACCCACAACCTTCTGATTGCAAGAGCCACAGTCGCCTCTAGTTGCATTGTTGTTAGTATTTGTTAGAAAATATGAGGAAAACACTACACTTAATGCGTTAGGATACTTATTTTGAAAAAAATCTAATTTTAACATATTCAACATATTCAGGAAGATATACCATTAAATAATACTTGAAAAATAATTCCTTGGTTATCTTCTGTGTATGACAAATTTTGAAAAATCCTTTTTGATTAATGCAAGCTATGCAGCATATGTTGCATTGCACAGCAATGTACCATTTAGTTCTTCTGTTTTATTCGTACTATTTGCATTCGAAATGTTTAAAATCCTTAGAGGAATACAAAATATCAGACAAGCAGCTCACTTCATATGAGACAACCGCCAGCGAGCCAGAGTTTACGTTTGGAAATTCTTCAGTGTTTACCTACAATAAGTCAATTCTGAATATCAAATATATCTAGGACTTGTTATGCTGGCTCTGTTGGATATTTTTTCTTCTGAAAGACACACATCCAGTCTTCAACCAACCATCAAACTTCACTTTTATCTCAATGACTTTGGTTAAAGCCTTTGAAGGCTCTCGCTGATGACAAATAAAGATATAAATAATTACTTGGGCTTTTTCAATAATGACCAGAGAAAAATCTGTGAAAATATTCTGATGCAGCTTCTCCCACACTGAATGCATGCCATTCAAATTTATTAATAACTTTATGTATGACAACAGCAGAAATGGTGGCTGTCTCTGGCCTTACAGGCCAGGGGGGAGTCCGAGTTTTTAATGTATGTCGGTGTCATAAAGAAACAACCAGAAAAATCATTATATCGTGAAAATCTGAGAAATGTCTTTGTGTTTTTAACAGCAGGAACTCAGATGAACTTTTATCTATTTGCTTCATCTTAAAAATCAAAGTAGACCACTGTATACATTAGTGATTAAGACTCAATTGCCTGAGTTAACATGAACCCAACAGAGGAACCAAATACCCAACGGAGAAACTACAAACATCTGCTGCTAGATGTTAAAGGGTCTTTTTAGCCGCTGTCAATTGCTCTATTGTTGCAGGATCATTTACTGTTGATTGTCCATTGATTTTAAATCCTCCTGACATGCTGTTTGCACAATCCAAATGTCATCAAGTCGTCACACCCTTGTGCTGCAGTGCGTTTGCTAGTGTGTATCCATGCCGATGGTTTTACCTCCTGGCTGGACCAGATCTACTGTAAGTACATAAACAATAAAGAAGAATAAACCAGCCTTTGAACTACCCTTTTCTGAAAACTAGACATCAATTTTCTCTCTCCTAGCGCTGTTGCATGCATGATACAATACTGAACGTCTAAGAGATACATTCATGATTAGAGTTCACTTCTGTATAAATTCTTTATATATATATAGACTTTATAAAGTCTTTATAGCATAAGCTTTGACTTCTATACAACATGTTTATCATTTGAATTAGTTTACAATCCTGAGATAAACACAAAACATCAGACGAACATTTCACTTCCTATGACACATCCAACAGCACGCCAATGATTATAATTAAAGCTTCTTTAGAAAGTGTATATACAAAAACTACACTAACACATACCAGCCATTAATGCTAATATATTTTATCATGATTTCTTTAGATAAACCACCACAAAATAGAGGCTAATTGTGAAGTGGGAAGAAAATGATGCATGGTTTGCTAATTATTTTTTGTTTTTTGTAGTGTGCATTTCTATCAGTCAGTCTTATACTCCTAAATAAAATCCAGAGACGTCAGCTGCCTTTAGAAAAGAGTCTGTTTTGTGTAATTTAATCTCTGTGTAAACAGCAAAACAAACAACAACCCAAGGTTTGATCCTCTCAGATGGTACAGATTTAATCTAAATAATTGCAGTGAATGTAAATGCAGTTAAAGCATTGACTCAGTGGGTCTGAATACAAATGCACACCACACATGTTTAAGATTTCTTATTAGTAAACAGAAGTTTAAGAAAGTCGTGTATTATTTTCTTTCACTTTGCAATTGTGTATAATTTTTTGTTGGTCTATTACATGAAATCACAATACAATGTGTATATGTACAATAAGTGGTTGTAATGTGACAAAATGTGAAAAAGTTCTAGAGTATAAAGAGTTTTGCAGGGCATTGTATTTATTTTATGTATCAGCGAAGTTATTTATATAGTGTCAATTCAATCTAATTCCATCAAATTTTATAGACAGTTTCAAAGTCAGTTATGTATATTCCAATTCAACCCTAGATATTAAACAACATAGTCAAGTTCTGTTTATTATTCAGATTGATAAAAGGTTTTCTACTGTATGTAGGGAAAACCCAGCCCACCTCATCAAGTCACTGACTTTGCAGTAATCCCTTCTCCTGAATGGATATGTGGTTGACATTCGATTGCAGTCTGTTGTCAACTTTGCTGCAATCCTTCATACTGAGCACTGTTTCAATATTTTAATGTGCAGCCCAAACTACAGCAAAGTTTTTCATAAAAAAACTTTGGCCAGCGAGTCAGAACTGTTCTATAAATTCTACCACATTTGGAGTCCCTACTGATAGTAGCGATAGAATGCCATAGAATGATTCCAGATTTAAACAATAACTGGCTTGGGGAAACTGTGCTTCCAAGCATGGGAGGAAGACAAAGGAATTTCCCCAAACATAGAACATTTTTAAAAAGAGCAATGAAAGACAGAGGCAAGACCAAGTCTTTCAAAATGTTATTTGTTTTGCCATTTCAACATCAAAATTTTGTTTGCTCATGCTTTAACTTTCTGCCAAGTGTAACATAAATTATTAATTTAATTTAATTTAATTAAAGCCAAAAAGTTTTTTTATCTGTTGCCATTTTCTTCACATATTATGAGTGTGAAAACCAACAAAAATGCAATGAAGGCAACATAACAAAGCATGGATGTCAGTGATGATAGCGGTTCGATTCTTTCTGTGTCAATAAAAACCTCCTTAACATTCACCAAAGTGTATTCGTCAGATTGTATTCTACTATAATCAGAAAATCTTACAGAAGAAATGTATTATTCTTTATGGAGTTTAGGCCAGTTATAAGGTTTATGTTTAGCTCAAAAACACTAATCAACAGGAAGAACTGATTTATCAAACAGCATCTTGTAGGAAAATTACACTAAACTCAACTCAAAAGAAAAAAAAATTGAAAACACATGAGGAAAGTGTGAAATAACTCATGATCTACAGCACAGCACATCAACTGTAAAACACCTTGATGTGGTAGAGCAAATATGACTTCAGATAGCACTGGGTCACTGATGATATTACAGCAGACAAAGGCAGCTGAATGAATTCCGACATGTTTCAGCCTGTACTGCTCAGAATTTCAAATGCTGCAACTGGATTATGCTTCAAAGTGGGAGTATGACCAAAAACACACATTGGTAAAGATTCCGATGTGGATTTTAAGGTAAAGAAATGGAATATACTGAAATGGTCATATTAGTCATCTGATTTAGCTTTCACTGACTGATGAACAAATAAAGGCACACAGAACCGCAACTTGCTAACATGCCTTGCAAAAAATCACAAAAAATAAACTACTACCAATAAGCTACAACCCCTGTTTAGTGACGTATGTGGCTGTCAGATGAAAGGTAATAATTGCTTAATTGCTTACAGAAACCTTTCCACAAAGAATAACATTTTGTATATTTTCTCAATATATAGTAATAAAATCTTAAATCTTAAAAAAAGATGTGCAGTATTATAAAATATATCTTGATTCTCGTGTGTTAGGTTTTGAGTGTCTTGTGTATTTTCTGCACTTCCCTGTTGTAGTTGCAGTTATTCTAATTAGATTATGTTCATGATTATTCTTGTGTTTAAATATTTACGTTACTTCCCTTGACTTCTCTGTGTTACCACTCATGTGTGTTAATTATCCTCCCTCCTTCAGTCGCTCTGCATTCTTCCTGCCACCAGCCTGTCTAGCTCAGTGTTCGTTTCCCACACCACCTATGTATACTCTTATCATTGCTCCCTACATTCTGCATTTCGGCGCTCATTCAATCTTGTTATGACATATTATGAAGGGAACTCTGATAATGCATATAAAGTTTTGTAGTTATTATAGTTATTATATAATACGTCCTGCTCAGGATTGTAAAATTTTTTATATTGATACAAGTTAATCAAAAATCCCATTCCTACTGTATATTACAGTTAACAAAATCAGTGCTTGTAGATTATTGAAAACACGCTATCCCATGAGTTTCTTGTAGGGAACCTTTGTTTTTAAAATATTTATCTGACATGACACATATAGGTACAGTTTTCAATAAATTCACATCTTGCTCCTGGTGAGCATGATTTCATTGTGAGTTTATTGAAGTGCTAGGCTAATGTTAGCTTGTCTACCCTTTGTTCTGATAGGACTGCTGGTAATTCTGCTCGTAACATGTTTCAGTGTGATTCCAGTTTATTGTGTCTGGGCAAAACTAACAAAAAAAAAGTGTTCCACTGAATCACAACCTCAGGATTTTGTTTGGGCATTGTAACATTTAATGACAAATATTTCAGCTGCTCTCCTTGAAGCTCTTTCCACAGCAAGATCTGTCTGAGCACATTTAGCCACAGTAACTTGGCCACTGTGAAGGTCGTTATAGACGATCAAAAAGGCTTATAATCTGAGAGGAAAATCCAGATTTGTTTTGGTATTATGAAATAAATGCCTAGGCCACTCCCACTCCAAGCTCATGCCTCAGTATGGCCTGCACTTGTATAGCACTTCATCTAGTCCAAGGTCCACAAAGCGCTTTACACAACAGTCAGTCATCCACCCGTTCATACACACATTCACACATGTAATATTACAATAGTCAGATATTTTTTTTTTTTATTTAGCTGAATGGCTGTCAGTGCATGCTTATAAAAACAGAGAACCAATCCAAAGAAGAATTTGACATTTGATATTTAAATGACCTGACGTTTTTGGTATAAAAATGAACTAAAACTGTAAGCACTAAAAACAAGGCACTCTGAAAGTGAATGGCTTTAGAGATGATAAGACTGTTTTTATCAGCTGGCTCATGAACAAGCCCTGTCATATCTGATTGTTTGTTGAGTGACCTTTCCTGAACAGGAACAACATGGGCAAAAACATATTTCACTTAATTTATTTCTGTTTAAAAGGTCACATCTGTCACCTAAAACAATCATTTACTCTGGCAGGGTAATTTATGCCCCACTGGTTTAACCTCAACAGAAAAGCATCCCTTGTTTAGTGCAAACCTGCTGCTCAGGGGATCTCTGTAAATGATGCAATTTTAAAAGCAATCAGCCCAGTGAATTAGAGAGATTTGAACAACTGTTGTGGGGGCAGCAGCTAATTAACACTAAATCTAAGTCTGATCCATTAACTCAGGATAATCTGTAAATTACCCGTCCAAGGTGAATTGTACCACAACTGGTTTGAGCACTGTCAGCTTTAGATAATGTCTCTATTTAAAGTCAACGGGGAACGTTTTAAAATCTTGCAACACAAGCCCTCCAGAATGAAGCTCATTCAGTCATAGAAAATCCATATACAATTATAGTAAAACATTAAATGCTGTAATTACTGGAGGCCAGAATGGTATTGTCACTCTCTTTCACGCACCATCAAAATTTAAATACAATACAACAAGGATTATACTATATGCAGGCCAGTTATGAGTAAACACCAAAGCACATGCAATCAAAGAGCAGCATCTTTATTGCATGTTGTTTCTCTTTTGTGAAAATGGCTCCTATTTTTTTTTACTTGTATAATAAAACATTTGGTATCAGTCTCATGGCAGAATCTTATCAAGACACATTAGTCTCTGCTCATCCTCTATCTCAACTGGGATTACAGTGATTTCCTACAATGATTTCATGAGCTGCAGACAGCACAGACACAAGATAACCCAGCAGTGAGCATACAACTGAGTATCAGCCCAGTATTGTAATCATAGTCTGTGCTGATAGTGTTATTTTAAATGACGCAGTCACTTGATTGAGCTGATGAAGACTTTCACAAAGGAAATAACCTGGACAGAGTGAGCTGTCTGTCACCCTTATCCGCCATCAACAAAAAGCACTTAGTGCCTGTTACTGAATGCCATCAGTGCAAAAGTGAGCCTTCCCTGGCAGAGAAGTGGTTCTGAGCCTCGTCCTCCCCTGTGATTTTCCACAGTGCGGGAAAGGGTAGGGGTGCTAAATCGACAGAACTGGTAATAAATATCCCTGCTGGGAAAAGGTCCTTGGAGTACTTTTTTCTACAGGTAAAAAGGAAGGGAAAGTTAGGAAATTCAGTATATCAGCTTTAGAATGTGGGTCAGAATAATTGTGCTGTCTCTGGGAAAAATTACAAGTTCTGATCGTGTTACTTACAATACTCTGTTTTCTGTTACACAAATTAGCCTTGAGATTATGTTTCTAAATGAATATGTTAGAACATTAAAGAAAAAATATATAAACAGGAGAATAATTTCTGTCAGAGACATCCTAGTGGATTTTAATAAAACCTGCATAAAGATGCTTTTAAAAAGTGTCAACAACTTTCACTGTTTTAGCCTCATGTTTTACAGCTGCGATTACAAAATTATGTATTCCCTTTAAACTTTTCCTTATGTTGCAAAAGGACACTTTAATGTCTTTTATTGAAATTTTGTCTAATAAAGTTGGGTAACTAAACCAGAGTAGGTTATACTTGTGAAGTGGCAGAAAATATTTTTTTTACAAATAAAAACCTGGAAAATGTAGTGTGCCTTCAAATCAGCCCTGCCTAAATAAATTTCCCTGCAAACAATTGCTTTTAGAAGTCGCCTAATAAGTAAAAAGAGTCTACCTGTTTGTGATTTAACCTGTGTAAATCATGTTGTTCTTTGAAGGCCTTACAAGTTTGTTGGAAAACATTAGTGAACAAACAGAACAGCATCATGAAGTCCAAGGAACACTGCAAAAAATCAAGTGTGTGAAGATGTTTAAAGCTGGATTAGGTTACTAAACAATATCACAAGCTTTGAACATATTTGAACATCTTTTCTATCAATTATCAAAAGATTAACAGTGAATGACACAAGTGCAAACCTCCTGAGACATGGCTGCACACATAAACTGGCAGACTGAGCAAGAACAGAATTTATTAGAGATGCAACCGAGAGGCCCTTGTATGTCTGGTGGAGCAGCAGAGGTCCACAGCTCAGGTGGGAGAATCTGTCAAAAGAACTTTTACTTGTGCACTCCACAAATCTGGACTTCATGAAAATGTGAAAGAAAAGAAAGTGAAAAGAAGTCATAAGGAATGCCATTTACACTTTGCCACAAGCAATGTAGGAGACATAAAATGTGGAAGAAGTTCGGCATCAGGCTGTGGGGATGTTTTTCTTCAACATAGACAGGGGAACTGGTCACAACACATGAAATGTAATTTGACTCTATACTACTGTATTGTATTGGCTTGATTATATATTCTGGACATAAATTGGACCTGTTTCCCTTGTAGTTTTTTCACAATGATATTTGTTATGAATTGGTGCAGTATATATAAACTGAATGGGATTTTAGAAATTCACCTTCCAGCAGGACTTCGAACCTATCACCAAGCCAGAGCTATAATGGAATGGTTAAGATCATATCATATTTGAAAAAAACAAAAACAAAACATGTCTAAGTAAAAATGTGTGGACTTTAAAATGTATTGTCACATGTTAAACGACCAGTTTCACTAAGTCTTAATAATGTTACAAAAAAAAAGTTTAAAAATGTAATCTCTGATAAAGCTGGTAAAGACATATCCCAAAACTGCTTTTATTTAAACTTTTAATTTGTGAGATTTCGAAAACCAAATATAATTTTCTTTCTATTTCAAAATAATCCGCTACTTTATGGTTTTCTATCAAATAAAATCCCAATAAAATACATAGCCTGCTGTAGTTTTAACCTGACAAAATGTGTAAAAGTTAAATGGGTATATATTACAATACTTCCAAGGCACAGGGGGTATCCCCTTTTTATATAAAAAAAGAAAATACTACAGAGTGCATTGTTACTTCTAACTGTTAAAAATGAATTGTGACTGCAAGAAAAGTTATTTCACACAGTGTTTTTGCTGAGTTTACTCTTCTTATACATCTTTATATTTTAATGAGTGGTTCACTTTTAGTGTGCATTCATATTGGCCAAAGTACTTCCTCATTTGGTCAGTTGAGTCCTCCGAGGGGTGTTCAGAGCCATGTTTTCCATTATAATGACACCATGTGGGATAACACATCATAGCTTCTTCCTGGGTTTCTCTTTTTCTATTCTTTTCCCATGTTATGCAACAAATTACATCGCCATGAAGGTGGAAAACTGACAAAAGCCATTAATCACTATTAGAAGTTGCTACATGTTGTTATATACACAGTATTATCTTCATAATTATTAATACAAGTAATCAACCATAATTAGAGTGCTGAAAGTGCTGTTGGAAAAAGGCTGCATAGTGTTGAACTAGATTTCAGAAGTACAAATGCTGAATGTGTATCTTCTGTTAATTAAAAACTACTCCCCTAATTGCTTCTGTAATTTGAAAGCACTGCAGTTGGAAAAGAATGTAAAATAAAATCTGTGGAATACATTCATGTAAATGAACAACATTAATCAGTAAGTTTGGTTAAAGTCACGTCCAAAATACAAAGAAAAGAAACATGTATGCAAAAACACACAAACAAAACCCCCCAATGGCCCAAATAATATGGAAATTTAGATAGAACTAAAAGCATGCAGTTTCAAAACACCATGACATCATCAATTGATCCTGAAAGTCAATGAAGATTTGTGTTGTGTTTTATAGTTGTCTTCTTCTGTGGTTACCATGGTTTTACATTTAATGTTTCTGTGTCCCAGGCTGTTTATAAGACTGTTGCATGGTTTGTTTCAGTTAGGGTTAGGGTTTTCTTTCTGATCAACTTTCACCCTTGGTCATGGTTGCTAATTACGTGCATCACCTGCATCTAATTAGCTCCTACCCTTTGTGAGTATAAATACTCCTTGATTTTGCGTTTGCGTTACCTTGCTGTTTATCATCCTTGTTAAGCCTGTGGTTGGTTTCTTTTGCTTTGTTTGGACTTGCCCAGTTTTCATTTCTGTGCATTAACTTCTGAAGAGAGCAGTACATTTTGTTGCAAAATGCAAGTTAGCTATTTTTTTGCAACTGCCTATGGAGCAAGAAATAACTGTGTGCTCTTTGAAATGTTGGAATTTTCGTTGTCCGATGAGCTAACCCCTCCCTCCTACTTCCCTATGTCTAAGGGGATTGCTCAATCCAGCTCTCCATCCAACGGTTCCGGACTTCCCTAAACCTAAGATCTTACTAAGCAGGTTTACTGAAAGTTCTGTTTAAGCTGGTGTCGGGAAATGACAGGCCTAACCTCTGACTGCCTGCATCCAGAAGTCTCGCCCTTCTTCAACTGGAGGTCAGGACGACCGAGTAGCCTACAGCAGTCATCCACTCCTCGACAGTCACTTCTGTTAACGGCTACTCATTCCCTAATATCACAACTGGCTCTTGGTATATGGGTTAGGTCAATTTTATTGACTCGGCATGAGCCCCAGGGGCGCTGTTTTAACAAGCTTGGCTAAGGCAACCTATAAAAACCTCCTAAAATCTCTTAGAACCAGGCAACAATACTTTTTACCACCAATGAAGAACCAAAAATAGGGTGACTCAAATAATTGGATGTCCATGATTTATCTAGAATTTTAGATGCTTTCTTTAATTAGTAACGCTTTTGCAGGGGTCAGTAACAGCTTAAATTTAGCAACACATAATAATTTCAATAATAGAAATCAATCAATCAACTCAACCTGTCTTACCCTGATGCTGAGACTAATGAGGTTGGAGAGGCTTTGAAGACGGAGGCTCATCCATGCACCCGATGGGGATGTTTCTTCTGGTAACAACGAGCGATTTCTTGAAGGAAAGACAGCTTAATCTTCAGTTTTCTTCCTCTAAGTGGACAGGCACTGATACTCCAGGTTTCGTAGGTCAAACAGGAACTTTGTTGATTCAGGACTTCCAGAAGCCTGAACCTTAGAGCAATCAGTTGTTCACCGATCAAGTTCACTTCTGTTGTCTGGATAAAAAGGCTGTAGATGAAATCAGATTCTTAATTTCGAGGTACAGTCCTTCCAAGCCACACGGGTTGATCCCCTTTTTAATGCAGTCGATCAGCTGGGCTGCGTCTCTGGTCCTCTGATTCATCTGTAGCATCTCTCTGTAGCGAGTCGTGTCCATATCAGATAAAATACCTCAGTTTGGGTTACTGGGTGGCTTTAAAACAACAGGGGTGAGTTGTGGGCTTGACCCAGTATACTGGGTTAGGTTTTCAGTCAAAAAAAAATACTTCAAGGGACTAACTTCTAACATTAAGGAAATCAAAGAGTGATGTGAAACACAAAACCCATAACCTGGATTACTAGACAACCTGTTGGGGTGCGAATTTTTGGACTCTGTTTTGGTTTTGTGTTTGCTTTGATTTTCAGTTGGGTATCTTTATTCTTTGGGCTTAGTAGTGTCGTTGGTTTATTCCTTCAGTTAATTTGATGTTAGTTTTGTTCTCTCTCCTGCTTCCTAGTGTTTGTTGTTTCTCTCCCCTCGCTCATAATTCATTTAGTTGTTTTCTTATTTATAACTTATAATGGTTTTCTCATTATTATTAGTGTATTATTATTATCATAGTTCTCTAGCTTAGTTCCCCTAGTTACCTCTGTTCTTCCAGTCCCTCCTTATAGGTTAGCTTTTGTTATTGTTTACA